>JANRMT010062840.1:37956-111633 GCA_026402145.1 Polypterus bichir lapradei | reverse complement strand
GAGTGAGTGAGTGAGTGAGTGAGTGAGTGAGTGAGTGAGTGAGTGAGGGCTTTGCCTTTTATTAGTATAGATTGACAAAATGTAGACATGAAATGTATAATGTGTGAAGCCTGAAATACAAATATGAAATAAACACTTTCACAAAAGGTACAAGTATAAAAAAACAAGTGCACTTTTATTCAAGAATTTAACCGAAGAAAAAAGAAAGATGGATACGGTAGGTGGTTGATATGACAGCTTGCGTGGTGCAATGCTAAGAACTGCTGCCTTCCAATCAGGAGGTCGTGGTTTCGATATCAGCTGCTTCCCAAATTTACCATTTTGAGTAGTGAGCTGCTCTTATTGTTAATATCATACAATAAAAGCATACATTTGATTTACGTCTGTAAATTTATAGTACTTCTCAGTCTTTATAGTGTGCTTTAAAAAGGGTATGACAAATTGTTGGACACTATGAGCTCAATATATTACGCATTTGTCTTGATTTTACTCGCCTGGAAAATTAAACATATGAAAAAAAAGGAATAAGACATTTTGAAAATTGTTGTAGTTCTGGCCAATCCTGTTTTTTCAAGACATACCCAGAAATGTAACTCTGGAAATAATACTGTAAAGAATCATTTTACAATGTCATAGTTTCAGTGTCTCCTAACTTTTTCAACAGTTCAGTAAAACAAGCAGTACGGAGTTGGATTACATTTTGAGTGTGTAGGATGCATTTTTGAGTGCACACAACACATTTTGTAAGTGCACATACAGTAGCGGATTTTGAGCACAAGAGATACATTTTTCAAAAATGAGTGACACTTTTCAACACTGTCACATGTGTCTTTGGGAGACAGTTAACAGACTCAAAGAGATGCAGATACCCGGCGAACCAGGGGTTGGCGCTGCCCTCTAACTCTTTTTCCTCTATCCCCGCAGAACTGAAGAATCCACACAATAACATCACTTCCAGTTCCATCCCACAAGATCCCATCTCTTCATGCTATCACTTCCGGTTCCAGAATGCCTTTCACCCATGACATCATTTCCTGCAACCTACTATATATACAGTATATATACTATCCCCATTCCTCTTTTTGTCAGTTCCGTTTTGAACTCTGTCTGTGAAGATGTCATTTCCTTTGCTTGTGCTACAGTATATATATATTGACCTGGAATTTGGTAGAATTATACTACTGTATGAGTGCTGGCTCTGAGGCTAGGGATCTGCACTGGCAATTGGAAGGTTTCCGGTTCGAATCCTGTAAATGCCAAAAGGGACTTTGCTCTGTTGGGCCCTTGAGCAAGGCCCTTAACCTGCAATTGCTGAGCGCTTTGAGTAGTGAGAAAAGCGCTATTTAAATGCAAAGAATTATTAATTATACTTATTACTACGTGACGTCTACCATCCTCTTTTTGGGGTGATGATTGACAATCAAGGTCAAGAACCAAATAACCTGTAGCCTGAAATTCAGTACACATATACTATACTGAAACTCTGCACTACAGCTTTATATTAAAAGAGAACAGTTTTGGAATTATTACTTTTTATTTTTATTTTATTGTAGAATCAACTCTTGGCAGCGGGCAACAGGGTAGCCGTGTGGCACATGTGTACGGGCGCCGTTCTCATCCCTACTACGTTCGCCGTCACTTCCCCTACCTCTTCATGTCTTAAATCATTCTTGAGGCAGATTGAAGATTTAAGTGCCAGCTGAAGTGATAGTGTAAAGAAAACTTACTAAGTAATTGCAATACAAACAGTGACTTAATCAGTTTTAACGCAAAAAGATGCCAACGAAAGAAGAGAAAAAGCGGGCCGCTAGGGTGGAGAAAAGAAGAGCTGCTCAGGAAGCAGCAAGCGCATCAACCTCTGAGCAAACGAATGCTAAACGTATAGAGAAAGAGGAGGAAAACTATGACTGGTCAAGTCAAGTGTATTCGTGCAGTGCGCCATTACTGGTTAAAGATAACATGGCTGCACCAGAGCAAAGTTCTCCTTGTTGCTGTAACTTTTCCAAACGAAATGGCCAATCCAGTAGTTGTATTACTAATTCATTACTGAGAATTCAGTGTCTACCTATTCAAGCATATTAACAATGATTACACTATTACACAGATGTAAATGTTATTAACTTTAAAGCACTCTCAATTACCAAAATATGTTTATTCCTAAAATAACTGTCCCCACTGAATAGGGCAATGAAGTTCCACCCTTGCCCCTCCACTTTTTTACACAGAATCATTTGGCAGCAGTATTCACATAATCAGAAAGTTTTGGAAAATGTGTTGTTCACATGCAAAATGTGCTCTGTATGATTGCACAATGTACCACTTGTGCTCAGAATGTAACTTGCGCTTGCAAAAATGTGTCATGCTCACTTCGTGCTTTAGTCAGTAGTGCAACACAAGAACTTTGTCAAAAGGTATAACACCAAAAAAAATGCATAATATATCACTTAAACTTAAAATATGCTATGTGCTCTTGCCAAATGTATCATCATTGCAAACTGACTTTGACGGTAATCTAACTCCAAAAATGAAGCATTTTGTTGTTAGATTCAAAAATCAGATTAAAGCACAGTGATCTTTAAAGCTGGCCGATTACAAAAAATGCTGACAGAATAATCTGTGTTTTTATTTTATTGTATTTTAGGCCTTGTGCTAAAATGCATATCTGCAGGGTGTTCATTTGACAAGCTGACTTTTCTATAATTTAAAGAATGGCAGAGCACAAGATAATTTTCTGGTACATAAAATGCAATAATTCTCAAAATAGTGGATATATAACACCTTTATGTAATTGTCTTTAGGTGCACTGGAGCATGTGTTCATGCAAATAAGACAGATCTTACAGACCCCTTAAAATATTGTGTGCCAGGCTCCTGTTGGCGACAAAGAATTTCCCTTTCTTAGGGCTGGTTTATACTCGACACTCAGAATGAGTACACGTCACGGCTGCCACACTTTCCCAGCGTTCATTTGACACATCCTCTGAGCACGTCCTCAAAAATGAATGCGACACATGCACGAGTTGCAGTACTAGCAAAAAAATCGGGGGGCATAGTGTGATCAAATCGGAACATGACGTCAGAGTCTCTGTTTACTACCAACGTCTGACAGCAAGCCGCTTTACACATCCTACAGGATTGATGTGCGTGCTTTGCTGTTGAGGAATTGTTCGATGTGGTGAAGCAAAATGCGGACATAAAAATGCATTTGTGTTTTTTTTTATATTCAAGTGTCACATATTCCCCAACAATATTCCGTGCCATCTCTTTTTTTGTTTTTTTGCACTTTCACAACAGCATCAGAATGTACAGCAGCGAAATTTGAGCTACAGAGAAAAAAAGTTAGTGACACAGTGAAAAGGTCTATTTTCTGATTAAAGTGGAAATTTCGGCTTAAATCTCAAAATGTCCACTTTAATCTTGTAGTTTATTTAATCATTAAAGTAAACAGTCATAAAACGTCATCTTAAAACTGACCCAGTTGTTAATCGATATGTGCTTTTGGGGCTTCCTCCTGAATTGACAGCAGTGGCAGGTAGCAATTGCCAGACAAAACACATTAAATTTATGATATTCCAGCTCTCTCATTTAGAATCCTTAGAGTTATAGCTGATATCACTTTCACGATGAAATGCATTAAAGTGTGTATATCACATTTTACAGATAAATTGTTAACTTAATTTAAATAATGAATACTTGTTAATAATTACACATGTGGGGCAGCATGATGGTAGAACGGTAGTGCTACTGCCTCGCAGGGAATCATGTTCCTGGTGTTCCCTGCCTGGAGTCTGCATGTTTTTCTGGTGGGTTTTCACAATGTGCTCCAGTTTCCTTCCAAAGACATGAAGGTTTGGCAATTTGGTGATGCTAATGTATGTTTGTGCATGTATTCATCTTGTGATGAGCTGATGTCTCCATCCAGGGATTGTTTCTGCCTCGCCCCCGATGCTTGCTGAAATGGGTGCGTCCCTGGATTGATGAATGTAATCATTAAACGTCCATCCTTTTCAGAGATACTGTGGCAAGGTGTCCTCAGAATTTAATGGATATTTCAGGCAATTCACAACACAGCGAAGCCAAATGTTTTCTCACTGTGATGATATCTCGCACTGCCACCTGGTGGAATCTTCCAGATTTACGTAAAGTACATGTGCAAGTATAAACAGTACACCACTTGCGTAGAAGTAACATCCACAGGATCATGCGTCACGTGATGTACAAACCTGGCCTTAGTCAGAGGGTCAAGGTTCCTAGTACTTATATACCTCCTGTTCTCCAGTGTCAGTCTCTCTCACTCTCGCTCTGTCTTGTAGCCCTATAAGATCACAGCATCTTCAGCAAAGCCAAGATCAGTGAATCTTTCTTCACCAAGAGATGCCCCACAGCCGCTGGACCCCACGACCCTGCCCAACACAGAGTTCATGCAAGCACTGAACAGAGTAGAAGTACAAACACACTCCCGACGAACCCCATCAACTGGGAAAAATGCAGAGGTTCTGCCTCTACTATGCACAGCACTCACAGTACCATTTTTTTTTCTTCTGAACATACTGTATTAATAATTGAACATTACCTTTAAGACACAAACACACCAACTGATGACACGGTTGGTGGTCCCTTTAGAGCAGCAGCCTTGAGCATTTTGTTCAATGCAACATGTTAGTTTAGGGAAAAAAGAAAATTATTTTCCAAAAGGAAATTTTCTGACTTTTTAGGTGTAAGTAGTTTCACATGATTCTCAGATTTCTCTCTCCAAATGCCTTTATAGGTTAAGTCAGGATGCAATCCATTTATTTTATTTTAACCATATTTAAATTTTATTTCTATGTTTGTCTTCAAAATGGACATCCTGAATAAAAGCAATTTTATTAATTTTTAGCTCTGAGGCTAAGGATCTGTGCTGGTATCCCAAAGGTTGCCAGTTCGAATCCCCATCACTGCCAAAAGAGATCCTACTCTGCTGGGCCCTTGAGGAAGACCCTTAACCTGTAATTGCTCCAGGGGCGCTGTACAATGGCTGACCCTGCGCTCTGACCCCAAGGGGTATGCGAAAACTAACAAATACCTAATACAAGAAATTGTATAAGGTGAAATAAAGAACAAAAAAAAAATGTATTCTAGATTTACTAGTCTTTTTATATTGATCCTCACTATATTCCTTCTACATCAATTTCATGTTTCACAGACCATTTTGTAACTTTAATTTACCCTTCCATTTTCCCCTTTCATTTAGTTAATTTATGTGAGAGTATAATCATATAGTTTTTATAATGACATGATTCCTCGTTTTAAAGTCTTAGCGAAATAAAATATAGTCAAGCTAGATATCTAACTTAAGAAAACACATTTGTTTAATTGCCTTGGTTCATTTTCCAGATTAGTCACTCATTATGTAAACTATGCAAATTATGCAGCATATTTGTCAAGGTATCTCTTCATATAAAATTTTCAAAAATCTGTAGTCTACAAAAACAAACTACATAATTAGAACGTATTTTGAAAACTGAAAGATGTACATTTGTCTGAGAATAATCCTACAGGACAAAACATCTGTCTCTTCTCATCAGCATTTTTCAAAGCAATAATACACGGTTTCATTCATATGAACTGTACTGGTTCATGTCTATATATTATCAGTTTGCATATGAAATATATCAGTTTATTTACAATAGCAGTCAAAAACTTTAGAACACCTAAGTTTTTTCTTCAGATTTAATCAGTCGAAATGCAATGAATGACCTAAAATGATGAAAAAGGTAAGCAGTAAACTGCCAGAGATTTAAATTTAAATTTTAGGTTAGCAACAACTGAAAAAAAGAAGTATCAGAATATTACAAATGGCCCTTCTTCAAAGAACAACTAATAGGTTACAATCTACAGATGTTCTGCAGCAATTAAAGTACATGAAGCCTTGCAAATTGAAGCAAACAATTGTCACAGGGGTTCCAACTTCTGCTGATTACTTTAAAACACTCTGTCTGTAAAGCAGAGTTGTAACTGAATGTGTTACTACACCCTCTGAAGTACTACTTGAACAATATTCCAGTGATAATGGCAAGAAAACTGCAATTAACAAATGAAATCAGACAGAGCATTGTTACCCTTAGAAGTGTGGGCCTTTCATTTAAGGGAAATGCAAAAAAAATCAAAAGTGTCAAAGAGTACAGTGGTGTCCTACACAATCCAAAGGCAACTGGGAACTAGAAGAAACTCTGATAGGAAGAGATCTGGCAGACCCAAACTAATAACCAAATAAGAAGACAAGTTTCTGAGGGTAACCAGCTTGTGTCATAGGTGCCTCACAGCACAACAGCTTCAAGCACAGCCTAACAGTGCAGGTCAAAAAGTGCAAATACCCATTTCTACTGTGAAGAGGAAACTTTGTGCTGCAGGTTTGACAGGGTGAGATGCAGTAAGAAAGCTGTTCCTTAAAGGACAAGACAGGGCCTTGAAATACTGGCCGAGGACTACTGTAGACTGGAAGAGAGTCTTATGGGATGATGAATCAAAATATGAAATCTTCAGATTATCATGCAGGGTGTTTGTACACCATTAAGTTGGTGAATGGATGGTTCCTCAGTGTGTGACACCAACTGTCATTTATGGAGGAGGAAGTATGATGGTCTGGGGTTTTTATGCTGGAGGAAGGGTTGGTGACTTGCATTGACTTGGTGAATGGCATTCTGAATGAAAAAGGTTACCACAGTTTGGCTCTTATATCAGCAAATGTTGGCTACTTTGACAAGTCAAAAATTTGAATGCAATTTTGCACACTTAATCATTCTTAGAGTTACATTTTTTAATTGCCATTCTTTATTTGCTCTATGCCTTGACTTCATGAAACATTATGACATTAAACTGTGTGCACTTCCATAAAAAGTGAAAAAATGGAGGTATGTTAAAACTTTTGACCAGTAGTGTATATATACTCCTGATTTGCATATAACTATATTGATTTGCACTTTTAAATCACTGCTTCAGGTCCATCCTTGAGTTCTTAAGGAGGCTAGTGAGTCAGATATAAACACTTGGCATATATTTTTTAGAAAGTCAATGGGGAAATTCAGAAGGACAGGAAAATGGCAAATGTTATCCAGTTATATAAAAAGGGTGACCAGGCAGATTCAAGCAACAATAGTCCAGTAAATTTGACGTGCATGACAGGTAAATTAATGCAAGGAATTATTCAGGAAAAGATTGAGCAACACATGGCAAGAACAGGAGTTTTACTGAACAATCACCATGGGTCCGGTAGAGGGATGCTGAAATTCTATGAGAAGCAACAAAAGGATATGATCATAGTGCCGTAATTGATATTATTTATCTTGACTTTCAAAAAGTATGTTAAGCTACCACAAGAGAGGTTGGGCATCAAACTAAAAGAAGTGGGAGTACAGGGTGCTGAGTCTAGAGGAGTGCAAAATTGGCTCAGACACAGAAAACAGAAGGTGATGGTGCAAGGAACCTTATCAGAACTGGCTGACTTGAAGAGTGGTGTTCCACAGGGGTCAGTGATAGGGCCATTGCTGTTTTTAATACATATATTCCTATCCAAATCATTTATAAGTTAAAAGCCGGTTAAGCTTACAGAGGATACCAAGTTAGATGGATCAGCAGATGATCTAAAATCTGTTGAATCTTTAAAGAGAGACTTGGACAGCATTCAGGCTTGGCCAGATACAGTATGTGGCACATGAAAGTAAATGTAAAGTATACGCATAGGGAGTAAAAATGTTAGGTTTGATTACACAATGAGAGGTCTAAAAATCGAAGGTACACCTTATGAGAAGAACTTAAGAGTTGTAGTGGACTCGACACTATCAACTGCCAGACAGTGTTCAGAAGCCACTAAGAAGTCAAACAGAATGTCAGGTTATATAGCACGATGTGTGGAATACAAGTCCAAGGAGGTTCTGCTCAAGCTTTATAATGCACTGGTGAGGCCTCATCTGGAGTACTGTGTGCAGTTTTGGTCTCCAGGCTACAAAAAGGTCATAGCAGCACTAGAAATGGTTCAGAGAAGAGCAACTAGGCTGATTCCAGTGTTACAGGGGATTAACTATGAAAAAAGATTAAAAGAGATGAGCCTTGTCATTTTAAGCAAAAGAAGATTAAGAGGAGACATGATTGAAGTATTTAAAATTATAAAGAGAATTAGTACAGTGGGTCAAGATTGTTATTTTAAAATAAGTTCATCAAGGACACAGCTGGAAATTTAAGGGAAATTTTTATGCAAACATTATGAAGTTTTTCTTTACACAGAGAACCACAGACCTATGGAATAAGCTGCCAAGTAGTGTGGTAGGCAGTTTGGATGTTAGAGACTTTCAAAACTAGAATTGGTTACTTTAGAAGAATTAAGTGGATAGGATTGTAGAGCTTTGTTGGGCATGAATGGCCTGTTCTTGTCTAGATTGTTCTAATTTGGTATTGGATTGTGAGTGAACTGTATTGGTGTGTGCTCATTTGTTATTGGCTGTTCATATATGAATTATATCGACTTGACTTTGAATACTATTACTCTACTTACATAGCAACTACATGCACTACAAGGGATCCTTGGGTTACAATGTCTCGACATACGACATTTCGAGTTTACAACGCTCACTCCCATAAAAACGTAAAAAAATTGAGGCGTGAGTGTTTCGGCTGACACCATTAGTGTCGTACTTACAGACTACGTGGGCGAAGTAGTTTGGTTGCACACAGCGTAAGAATACACAGTAACGCGGCGTATGAGTGAGGGAGGTGGCGAACTAGTTTGGTTGCGTGCGGCACAAGTGTTCTGTTTGTGTTGCTTTGTTTGGTGACTTTTTGGCCCTTATCATGGCTCCTAAATGAAAATCAGAGTCTTCAGATGGTAGTGCTTCAAAGAAGAAGAAAGCCATCACGATGGAAGTGAAATTAGACATTGTAAAGAGATCAGAAGGGATAAAGGTGAGGATTTTTTTTTACACTCATTTTTTGTCATTTGTTCTGTTACTACAGTGCAGTGTACAGTATAGTATATTTATGGCCTTTTCCTTTTTCTGTGGCTTAGCTGTGTTTTTATGTTCTAAATTATGATTTTGCAAATGTGTTAGGATAGGTAAGTGACTTAGGCTAGAGTGTGTTTCGACCTACCCGGGTTACATCACTGTTGTAGGAACGGAATTGTGTCGTAACCCAAGGACCCCCTGTATTTGGGTTTCATGTATGTCTTACACTGGTTTCATGTGTGCAATAGATCAGTTTTGTGTATAAATTCTATTGGTTTTGTGTATGTACTAGATCTACTAAATATCAATCTTATATGGTTGTATGTGTGTACCATGCCGGTTTCACAAGTGTAATTTGCTGGTTTCATGTGTGGACTATATTGGTTTTATGTTTATACCTTGTCACAGCTTTGTGTGCGAACTATATTGGGTTACCTGTGTAAACTATACTTTTTGTTCATGTGATCTTTAGTGCCAGTAGGAGGGGTAAGAAAAAGGAACCCGAGGGCTGGTAGAGTCTTTGGAGTCAAAGGTAACACTATCTGCACCCTACAAGCAAGGATCCTCCCGAAAAGTCGCTGGTGGCCATTTACCCAGGCCAATGGTTTTAATTTCTCATACTTGATTATCTCTCTGTCTTACTCACATATACACACTCACACATCCTTTGCCAAACGTTTTGGGTTGTCTCTTCTGACAGCATTTTTTTTTTTTTTTTCTATGTCTGTATTATTTCAACGGAACTTTCTTTCCAAAGCCACGACTGCTCCTGCCATAATTCAAAGCATTGACAGCAAGAGCAACACGTGACTTACAGAAAGCTACAGAGTACGTCACTGCACTTTTTCCATTTTGTTGGTTTTCCACATGCCATCAGTGGTCTTCTGTCCTATCCTTTTCATCACTCCTTAACATAAAACAAAACATAAAAAAATGTTGATATTATTTTGCACATATATTCTCACAACTCCAAAAGACCAATTAAAAGCTTTGTCCATTTTAAAAACTGAATTTCCCTTGCTACATTTAAGGCATTGAGTCTGCTTATCATCAGAAAGTAGCTACAGTGTCTTCTCCTGCCAAATATGAATGCTTTCAAAACATTCTGCAAAATGTATGCGGATTCTCAGTAAACTCATTTCAACCTTCACTTTATGATCTCTCAGACCTTGAACTAAACCTTTGGAGGAAGTTCATATCAATCTTAAAGAAATAAGAAAGAAAAAACATCAACAGGCTGAATAAACAGTTTCCTGGGTATGGTTAATACACAATTTGCCGTTAAGATGTTGCTCTATGTAAAAACCAAAGTATTTTCCCGGTTAGGTCTTTAGGTTTCATTAATTGCAGATATAATTAATAAGTGTTAGCTCATTAATTCATTTGCAGACTTGCCTGATCCATTTCATTGTTGCCGACGTCCATTAAGAGCATTAAGTAAAACAATATTTACCCTCCCTTGAATACTCTGAATCTGAAAGGAATCTTTTGCTTACTCTTTCTGCTAATAACAAACTTAGTACAGCTACTCAGTATGCACTGTAATAGAAGGCAAGTTAAGAAAAGTTTTTCTTTTTCTTTGCTATCTTACATATAGCATAATTCAATCAGCCCTTTAATCTTTGCTGACATGGCCAAATCTGTGAAAAATGTATATCTTGCTTAAATGTCTATGCCTATAAAGCAATCCTGACAGAAAAGAGACCCAGGTCACTCGGCTATAATTACATGCCCCCCACTTTTTTTTAAAAATCTCAAGACATCAAACAGATGTCACATTACTGCCATGCACTCCAGCAATTCATTCCGGTAAAATCCATTATTTTGAACAAGAGGAATCCCTAATTTTTTTTGTTCTTTACAAAGCTATAAAAAAGTTCCAAACAATGGAGCTCTGAATAACATTTTTAGTAAGAACATAAATTATTTAAAGCAGTGTTATTTCAAATCAAAATATTCAATAATGGAATATGGATTCATCAGTAGCACTACTAGTTTTGGACTTCATTTCTTTCTTTTTTTTTTAATGGTGTTACAATTTTAAGTTTGCATGTTCATAGTTCAGATTTCTCAAATCACAGGTTATCTACCCATCCAGTTTGTAAACCCGCCAATACAGGGTTGAGTTGCAGAGTAGCTGGAGCTTATTGCAGTGACAATTGGGTACAAGTTAGGTAGAACTCCTGGACAGCGCACCTGTCCACTGAAGGGTGAATGCACACGCACTCACTCATATGGGCTACTTTAGCGACACAAATCCACCTAACCTGCAAGTCCTTGATGGTTGGAGGAAAACAGAGCTTATCTATAATGGGACAATGTTTCTTAGCTTTCGCCCTGCTTTTCACAACTTCCTTCTTTATTCTCGGCAGCTGGCTTAGAAATAACTTCTCCTCCAGTCAGACAAGGTAGAAATATATGCTGCTACTCAAATATTGCTTTCAATGTGAAAAAGCATTTCATGAACTGCTTCTTGTGTCCCGATGTTCACATGCCTCTTGAAAAATCTCCCCCACCCAAAGTTTCTTGGAACTTTCTTTTTATATATAATTTATATAAACTGTTTATTTCATTTGCATTTTCTTGTCAGATACTTGCATGTATTGCATTTATATTGATATTTTGTAAGTCTTCTTAGGTAAAAAGTGTCCACTAAAAGTTTTATGTTTTTGCGTCAACTTTTGTGTGCATCTTACTCAGAAAGTTTTTAATATTTAAAAAGGAAAAATGTGAATTTCATAAAGCTCTTGTTAAATCTCATTGGTAATTTTCTAGTCAAGGTTTAACTGAATTCTTCTGTTTTGAATGCAATCCTTAAAGGGCCTACTCACAAATCCATTCAAAATTAATTTGGTAAGTTAATAAAAAATTCAATAAAAAAAATAAATCGGTTCTGCAGTTTCATCTCTCTCTGTTTTAACAAATAAAATATTCAAATTATTTGCCATTTATAAAACAAAAAACATATATTTGATACAAATCTAAAATTTTTATCCTTTCTTTTTATACTGGTTTGATCAATTTATTTCAATCAAATTTAGAGTGATGTTCCTTTAAGTCAAGGATGTACAAGGGGGTACCCAAAAATAAGCAGAATCTGTACCTGGCACACAATCTAGAAATGGTCTCGAATTTCGCCGCTAGGTGTTGCAAACTTACAGTATTCTGTGGCAGTCTGCCAAGTGGCTTTGCTCTGTATTGTTCGTACACCATTCCGTGTCATTTCTTCTTGGTGCTTATTAAACGTGTTGTGCGATTTTTGTGATGGGTGATCATAAAGAACAGTGAGTCTGCGTTAAATTTTGTTTTCTCTTGGGGAAAACAGCTGCTGAAACTGTAGTGATGCTTGAAATTGCTTTTAAAGAGGAAACTTTAAGTAAAACACAGGTCTACGAGCGGTTTTCACATTTCAAATAAGGAGAAATGTCACTTGAAGACCAACCAAGATCTGGCCGTCTTTCCACAATTAGCAATGACGAAAATCTTGAAAAAGTTTGCAAAGCAATTCATGAAGATCATCAGACTATAGGAGATTTCTGAATTGACTTATGTGTCTTGGAGTCCTTGCCACCTTCCCTACTCTGTGCGACTTTATCTTGTTCCCACATATGAAAAAAGAACTCAAAGGAAAGCGTTTTTGTAGCGTGGAGGAAGTCAAAGAAAAATCACTGCAGGCATTGGACAACGTTCTTCTTCAGCAATTCCAAAAATGTTTCCACCAGTGAGAAAACCGTTGGGACAAGTCCATTCATTCACATGGAGAGTATTTCGAAGGAGACTTAAGTATCAGTAAGTAAAAACTTTTTCAATTCTGGTTATTTTTGGGTACCCTATCTTATATGCCCACTAGCTTACTTATTTCATTCAGTTTTGGTAATTAAAAATATACAGTACAAGACTGGGAAACAAAACTATAATCTATAAACAACTTACTATAACTAACTACATAAGACCGTTGCTGACATATTGCTAAATATGTAGTCTGTTTATGCTCTGTACTTTTGAACCTCTGGAATATACCTATTGTAGCAGTCTCATTTCAGCCACTACCATGTAAACCAGTGTTGGTATAATCATGTCCAGTCCAGGGGAGACAACAGAGTTTAACTGGGGTGACTTGAAGTGCATTACCACACTGTAACAGTCAAGGCTCTGACAGAAGTGGAGGGCTGGGTGAGAATCAGACGAATGTTTCACACATGGAAGGTCAGATTAAGAAATTGCACCATCCATTGAGTAGGGAGAAGTACCAAGGACTTGTTAACCTTTGGTAATTGATATGATATGTTGTACCCTTCCCTTCTGACTCTGAACCATTTGGTGCGTCTCAGTACACTTCAACACACAGAAGGGCTAAAAGCACTTGTACCCCACTTCTTGGCACCCCCAGTATTATAAAACAGGCCAAGAACAATAGTAACATAGCCACCTTAATTACTGATTTAGCTTGCTTCAGCACTGTAATGGTTCTCACGTTGACCAACTCAAGTCAGGTGTGTGAAGCATACTCTTGTAATCTTGAGGTAAGGTCATCATGACTAGCTCCCTAGCTCCCTTACAGTATTAGCAATGAAGCCTGGCAGATCTTTTAAACACAACATACTGTTTTCTTGTCCCCGTGTTGACAGATTTGATAACACAATAGCATAGTTTGTGCATATATTATATATTGCACAATAATAAATTATTATGTGCTTGCCAAACATGACAATATCCATTATTGGAATACATATGTTCTTTTATTTGTTCTGATTTATATGCAGTTAAATAATGTACAGAAAGTCCTCAGCTCTTACCCATTTTCTGAAATGGGCATGATACGCTCAATGAACTGCAATGCATTGTCTTATGTATCAAGTGCAGTGGAAGTATCTATATTTTGAATGACATTATACAGTAACTAATATTTTCTGAGAAAAGGAAGGGCTTCTAATGTTTCTTCAAAGTCAAGAAGTTGTAGAAAGCCAGCACAAACTTCCAAAGGTTTATCTGTTGGAACTGACTAAAACCAAGGTGCTTTCTCATCACCAAAATGTTCTGCAGTCAACTAAAACACCAGGTATGCATGTCCAGAGTGGTGGTTCTGGTAATCTTGAAGGATGCCAGTTTGAATCCCAGCAGTGAGAAAATGAATACTACTTCATTCAGACCTTGAGCAAGGCTGCTCCAGGGGTGCTATACAAATAGCTGACCCTGTGCTCTGACCCAAAAGCTCTGCGAGAGTAAGTTGCAGTAGGCAAAACCTAAACAATTCCTAATACAATAAATGGTAAATAAAGGATTAAAATCACTACATTTACAGGCTAACTTTGTGGTTGCTTTTAGATCTCTCTAGTGATTATTGATCTGTCACCAACACACTCCTGCTTGTCGTATCATTGAGAATGGCTGACATCCTGACAATGAGTTGCAGAAAGCCCACCATTTTTATCTGTTGTTGAAGATACACTCCACTATTAGGGGCAAGTAAAGAAAGTATACTCTGGAAGATGTACCCTGGGTACTAGCCAACGTGATCCATGACTCTAAAAAGCATGAAAGACAAGTTCAGACACTGATAAAACTACATTAAGAACAAACATGATTTATTGTTTGATTTAATGAAATCATGTTTATAATAAGTGAACGTGTCCTCTCTTTCACAATAAACTTCATTATATTGAAGAATTACATACAGATATTCTGCTTTTTTTCAAGATGCAATTCTTGTTTTTGCAAGGCCCTTAAGCCCAGTTTTCTTGGTAGGCCAACTGCCATAATTTTCTTTCCAGATTTCATGATAAATTACCTGCGGTATGAAGCATCACTAAGCCTTGTTTTCTTGTTTCTTTCTCTCTTTCACTTTCTTGCTGAAGGCAAAACATGTTTGTGCTAAGTTTTATTAGACTACAAAGACACTGAAGAAAGAAAGGCTATATCTGTTTTTGGTTTTCTTAAAAGGGGTGGCTGTATATTTTTACAAACTGCAGTGGAAAAACTGATCTTTAACAAAGGTTAATTTTATATCCAAGTTCCTTGAAATCAACATTGTAAGGGAAGAGACGATCAAGTTAAAGTTTGACAAATATATTGTTCATATGAAATTCTGCATTTAATGTCCAATTTTTACAAAAACATGCTTTTTCATTTCAATTAGATACGATATCATGGAAATGAACAATGCTTTACTTAAACACTTTAAAAGTACCAGTAAGTCAAAGTAGGTTACTTAACCCATGCTACCTAACGCATTTGAAATTTACAACAGTTGTATGCCAACTTCAACTTCCAGAAATCAATGGCACACAAAATAAATCAGTAGTAAATAAAGATTAAAAAAATTGCCCAGGCCCCTCATGGACCCCGTGATCATCAGAGGTGACTGTGTGCAGAGGGTACAGACCTACAAGTACCTGGGAGTGCAGCTGGATGACAAATTGGACTGGTCTGCCAATACTGATGCTCTGTGTAAGAAAGTTTAGAGCAGACTATACTTTCTTAGAAGGTTGGCGTCCTTCAACATCTGCAATAAGATGCTGCAAATGTTCTAGCAGACGGTTGTGGTGAGTGCCCTCTTCTACGTGGTGGTGTGCTGGGGTGGCAGCATAAAGATGAAAGACGTCTCACGCCTGGACAAACTTGTTAGGAAGGCAGGCTCTATTGTAGGAATAAAGCTGGACAGTTTAACATCTGTGGCAGAGCGACGGGCATTAAGCAAACTCCTGTCAATCATGAAGAATCCACTGCATCCACTGAACAGTGTCATCTCCAGGCAGAGGAGTAGCTTCAGTGACAGACTGCTGTCACCGTCCTGCTCCACTGACAGACTGAGGAGACCCCATACTATGCGACTCTTCAGTTCCACCCAGGGGAGTAAATGCTAACATTATTCAAAGTTATTGTCTGTTTTTACATGCATTTTTATTACTCTTTAATATAGTTTTTTTTTTTGCATCAGTATGATGCTGCTGGATTATATGAATTTCCCCTTGAGATTAATAAAGTATCTAATAGGGCGGTTTCCTCCCACAGTCCAAAGACATGCAGGTTAGGTGGATTAGCGATTCTAAATTGTCCCTAGTATGTGCTTGATGTGTGGGTGTGGGTGTGTGTGTCCTGCGGTGGGTTGGCGCCCTGCCCGGGATGGGATCCTGCCTTGCGCCCTGTGTTGGCTGGGATTGGCTGCAGCAGACCCCCGTGACCCTGTGCTCAGATTCAGTGGGTTGGAAAATCGATGGATGGATGGATGATCATAATATTTAGGTCACTAAACGTTACAGAAAGTACCGATATACTTCTTACATTTTTTTGTCCCCCAGACACTCTGCTATACAAATGTCTTCTATACAACCTGAAGAGCGTATCCTTCACTAACAGATTTCTAGAAAATTATTGAGATACCATATAAAACTTTTCTGGAACAAGGAAACTGTTCCAAGTATACTAAAGAAATATTTTCATCTGCCTGACATTATTTATGAAGGTAACAGCAGTTTATTTTTGAAGTTAAGCCAACTTTCTATCTAGGAGTGCCTCATTTACCATCTAAAAATGTCTAAAACTTAAACACAATTCCAGGTGTTCACAGGCAACATGTTAAGGCTTAAAGATCACATAAAATAAAAAAGCAGATTAAAAAAAGAGATACTAGGTAAAGAACAATCACTATATTTATCACTTATAAAAGCACCTGTGTAAGGCAAAGTTTTTTTGAGAAAAAAAAATTCCATGTTTCTGCAGTGTATTGATAGTGTAATCTGTTTTTTTTTTTACATAAAATAATGCAACATTGTTTGAAAAAGTGAGAAGAATATTTTATTAAACTAAGTTCCAAAAATGTTTAATGATAAACTTTAAATTATTAAACTTTGATATGTAACCTTAACTCATTTGCATCAGAGAACTTGTTGTAAACTTGATCCTAGCCAGGCACTGTTCAATGATGAAAATGAGACATGATGTCACAGTACAGAAATGTATTCTTTTGTCAAATCAAACAAGAGGTAAAAGGGCAAACTGTATAAAAAGAGAAAACAGATAGGGTATTGTGCTTAAGTAGTAATTTTAACATTCATATCTTATCCAGGGATTATTGTGAGGATCTAGTTGAATGTTACAGTAATTAACTGTTATGTACTGTATAAAAAGAATTTACATTTAAGTCTTTCAAAAGCATTGCAAAATTCAATATACATCTTTGCAGGTTTGCAAAAATATAACGTACATCCTTAAACAAACTGTTTCACTATTGTGTGTTTTATATTTAATCTCATTATATTAATGAAACTCAATTCTTTTGCAACAGAAGTGCACTAATCATCTAACAAATTGAAATCCATTACCTTGCTTATTATGCCTTTTCATTTTCAATAAACTGTCACTAATAATTTAATAACCATCCTGATGTATATAATGAGTTTTCATCTCTTGCTCTTCCTGGACCATTTAAGAACTGTAAGCATTTGTGGGAGAGAGAGAGACAAAGAAAGTGGAATGAGGCCGACTCCTGGAGACGTAGCATGAAGAACAGAATATGTCAGTGGGCTGAACTAAGGAGGGAAGCGAGACCTGTGTGTTATGTTATAGGAAGACGCTTTAAGTTATTTCACAGGTATGCCTCCTAATTTCAGATAGCAGGTATTTCAAATATATACAGTAGCACTGCACTGTCCATATTTTAAAAAAAACAAGCAAAAAAAGGTAAAGATGCCAGAAAATTGATATTTGCTTACTCAACATGCACATGGATAACATTTTAATTAGTCATCAATCAATTATAAACCATTTGGGTGATCAATGAATTTCAGGATTTCAATATGAAAATAAAATTTATGTTGAGGAAATTGCTAACATCAAAAGGTAATGGTATTGATTGCTAAATAAAAAATATTTAAGAAATCAATTTCCTTACTCATAGTACACACATAAAACATAATATGGTTGTTTGTATAGAAGCAAAGTGACATGATTAAGACAAAAAAATCACACTATCCTTAAAGATCATTACGGTAACATAAATATTACAATTTATGAAGTTTCTATACGAATAGAGTGAAGAACAAGAAAACGAACTGCACAATCCAAACTTTTGGTATTATCAAATACAAATTTTTAGGGAATTCTGTAACACAGAACAACTGTTCCACACCGGCACCAGAAAATTAAAGCCAATAATTTTACAGACAAATGTTGTGAAGGACTGCCAAAATGGTTATGGTTTGATCAGGGAAGAGTGCACAGATTGCAGCATGTGCCCCCTGATCAGAATGTGTTGCTCTTTCAGGAGAATGGGGCAGCTGTGGGTCTCTCGGAGAAACGTATACGTAAGGGTTACTAAGGGCCCAGGAGTGAAGTAATATTAAGGGTTAGAGAGAATTTTAGTTTAGCCTTTTACAGTACCTCTGTAGCCAGCTCTAACCCTAGAAGAGATTTTTGGGGCCTAGTTGTAAATAATCCCAGGAGCTTTTAAAACTATCTTGTGCCAACCCAGTCTATTGTTGAGAATGAAGAAGATGAAAAGACATACTGGTAAAAGGAAGAGAGAGAGAGCAAGTGGGCAGGAACAAAATAGCAAATATCCAAGGCTGATACAGGGAAGGAAGGGCTTTATTTGCTCTTTTGGCACATTGTGGTTTTTCTATTAATCCCCTGCCTGTGTGGTTTACACATTTCATCAATATCCACTGAACAGTTATGAATCAGCTATCCAATTAATATTTTGTAAAGCAATATTCATACACACACACACATACTGTATATATCAGGGGTGTAATGCTACATTACATGTATTCATATCTCTCATGATGGAGGCTTTGAAATCTATGGCCTTTTAAATGAATACATCTGAAGCATTTTTACTTAATTTAATTTGTGAGTTATTGACCACAAGAGTAATCAATAACCCTAATACAGGCTGTGATTAAATCTTTCTTGAGCTGGGTTTGGCAAAACTATCTAATGTTGTTTATAATTTAAAGTGAAGAAGCCCCAAAATGCTAAACGAGTCTGTAAACTACTGTATTTCTGAAAATCTCTCTCAGTTATACCACTCAGCAAATCAGAAGCGATGTGATTCCCGAATCTGCTCATCCCACACTGTATATGAAGGTCACAAACATGTAGCATATTACCATATATCGCAAATAGCCATTTTTTGGCTCAGGCTTTTTGGGATGTGGGAAAACAGGGACCTTTTGAGCTTTGGGGTAGGACTGGGATTCAAAGTTACTGTTATTTGTTGAAATAAAAGACAAAATCAGTGATCCATATCTATCTTTTTAGTTTATCGAACCCATCCATCCATCCATTATCCAACCTGCTATATCCTAACTACAGGGTCACGGGGGTCTGCTGGAGCCAATCCCAGCCAACACAGGGCGCAAGGCAGGAAACAAACCCCGGGTAGGGCACCAGCCCACCGCAGAGCACACACACAACTCCACACACCACGCACACACTAGGGACAATTTAGAATCGCCAAAGCACCTAACCTGCATGTCTTTGGACTGTGGGAGGAAGCCGGAGTACCCGGAGGAAACCCAGGCAGACACGGGGAGAACATACAAACTCCACGCAGGGAGGACCTGGGAAGCGAACTCGGGTCTCCTTACTGCTACCACCGTGCTGCCCCGTGTATCGAACCCAATTACTGAAATCACTTTGGTAATATACATACACAATCCACTCAGACACTTGTTTTGTTACACATTCTGTGGAGTTTGAATGTCCCCTCCATTCAGATTGGTTCACTGATTTTCAAAGGTCTGTTTTTTTCTACCAACCAAAATGGAAGCACTGTGGTAGGAAACCAAACTTGCTGGTGATACGTTTTTTTATTTTGGTAAAAATCAAATCAGATTTCCTCAATAACATTCAGATTCTCATTGTTAACTATACACTGTACATTTCTGAATATGTTAAAATATATATGTATACTGTATATAATAATTACTGTAACATGTACAGCTTAAAGCAGAATTCTCAGGTGCTATGATTAGTAAGTATGGTGTAGCCAGATTTGAAAATTTGATCAGTGAGTCTAGTTGCTTTAATTAATTGGATTACTTACCAACATTTTAACAGTATGCTATATAGTCTAAGGTTTGCTAATTGAAGCCAAAACAGAAGAAGCATGTGCTGTTTTGGTTAATATTCCCGTGGTCTTTTTAATTTCCATAGTGTCTACTGTTGTAAACTATTTGCATCAACAGAAAATATAAACAAAGGCATTGCTTTGATCAGCCTTTGAATAACGCGGTGCACCTAGGTGGTATCAGACTATTACCCATTACCACTACAAGAGCAATAAAAGTTCTTAAAAAAGAATGTCAAAACAACCACTTGCAGTATATTTTAGCTGCTATAAAAATAGTTTTGTATTTAATCAGTGAATTTTATTTTTAAAATAAACCAAGTAGTGTTACTACTGTACAATATATACTGGGAAGGATAACACAAAATACAGTACGACTGTATGTAGCATCTTCTTATATAATATGCTACCGTGGCTGTCTGTTTGTCTGTCCAGGATTTTAAATCACCTGTAGCTTGCAAACCGTTTGAACTATTGACCTGAAATTTGGTACACATACACTACGTGACGTCTACTATCCGCTTTCGGGGTAATGATTGACCTCCAAAGTTATTCCTCTTTTTATTTTTATTTTACTTAATTGTAGAAGCAACTCCCAGCAACGGCCAGAAGGGTGGTCGTGTGGCACATGCATACGGGCGCAGTTCTCATCCCTACCACCTTCGCCATCATTTCCCCTACCTCTTCATATCTTAAATCATTCTTGAGGCAGACTGAAGACTTAAGTGGCAGCTTATGTGAAAAATTAAAGAAAACGTACTAAGTAATTGTAACACAAACACTGACTTGATCAGTTTTAACGAAAAAAGATGTAGATGAAAGAAGAGAAGGAGCGGACCGCTAGGGTGGAAAAAAGAACAGCTGCTCAGGAAGCAGCATGTGCATCAACCTCTGAGCAAACGCATACTAAATGTACAAAGAAAGAAGATGAAAACTAGGAATGCTCAAGTCAAGTGTATTCACTGCACGTTATCGCGCAATGCGTCATTACTGGTAGGATATAAATATTGTAAGATCACATTTAAACCATTACCCACCACACTGAAAGATTCTGATGCATAAAATATTTATAGAGAGGATGGAATTCTGTTGGGTTTGGACACATTTTCATACAATACTTACAAGCATCTACAGTTAAGTGTTTTATGGTTTTATTTTGTAATGTGCCCTTGAATTTCTTGAAAGGCACAATTAAATAAAATACATTGTTTTAATGGTTTAATTTTATACTGTCATCACTTACTTTAAATTGTTCCTTTGTGAAAATAAGCCTGAAAAACATGCATCACATTCACATAGTACAGATTAAAATCAATAAAAGCCTAAACAATGATGCAACTCAAATTCTACAATGTTGTATAATTCAAGATTTCCCTGTTCCACCTGGTAGCTCTTCAAGCTAATGCAATCACATTAATGAAATTATCTAAAACATGACGATCTCGTGCAGTCTGCTGCAGGTAATACACCACTAAATAGCGCAGCATTCCTTACACATTTTAATTGGCTTCTGTATATGCAGCAGAATGCAAGCTCAATGACTATGTGCCTTTAAGTTCTGAATGCATTTTATTTATTGTATTTCAAGGGTGTTGGTACATGAAAATACATATTCCTAAATGTCACACACATCTCATACACAGCTCATCTTGCCATTATAAAGAGCATGGTTGTTCTACCATTTAACTGAAAAAATCTTAGTGGCATGCATTACATTCAGGAATACATCGTCTTCAAATGGCCAAAAGAAACTGACACTAGAAGTCTGCAGGTGGCATGGCCATGGGCATTTTTCATTATTCCAACAACAGTGCATTTTATGAAGCTTTCATGTGTTCTACTGCAAGAAACGCATTTTTCTTAAGGCTACATACTGCATTGACAGTTCACCTAGGATAGACAGGGTTAGAAATGAAGACATTAAAAGGTCAGCTCAGGTTGGACGGTTTGGACACAAAGTCAGAGAGGCGAGATTGCGTTTGTTTGGACCTGTGCAGAGGAGAGATGCTGAGTATAATGAGAGAAGGGTGCTAAGGATAGAGCTCCCAGGAAAGAGGAGAACAGGAAGGTTTATGGATGTGATGAGAAGGGATATGCAGGTGATTGGTGTGACGGAGCAAGATGACGAGGACAGGAGGATATGAAAGAAGATGATCCGCTGTGGTGACCCCTAACGGGAGCAGCCAAAAAAGAACAGCAATGAAACAGAAAGTATTCAATAAAGCGCCACCTTTTCTGGGTGTGGGCTGTATGGTTGAAGTG
The DNA here is from genome assembly GCA_026402145.1 of Polypterus bichir lapradei. Taxonomy (NCBI): domain Eukaryota; kingdom Metazoa; phylum Chordata; class Cladistia; order Polypteriformes; family Polypteridae; genus Polypterus; species Polypterus bichir. Next base: position 89,323 of record JANRMT010062840.1, on the reverse strand, counting down.
CCTCTTGATTTTTTAGAGAAAGTGTGATTTAGCTTCCAAGGCAGCAGGTTGAAGGATACCATTTGTCTGACTAGCTTGCATATCCAGTCACTGTAATGAATTATAAGGAACACTAAAAATCAACATGTATGTGTACCTTTAATTACTCAGCATTTACCATATGTTTAAAATGCATTCCACTGCTCTAAAATACTTATTCATGACTTAACCCTTACTAATCCTAGTGCCTAATAAATGTGGCAGACACAGACAGTCAGTAAATATTTTTCATAGATGATCAAGCATGGCCATTAAAAGGGGATTAATGTCAGCTACAGAGAGATTTTTAATATATTTTTTTTGTTCTCCTCAGGTCAAAAATAAAGGTCAAGCACAGCTTGGAATGTCATTAGTAATTAGAACTTGGGGTGAGTTTTCCTTTATTAATATGCAATGATCTAATTTTATTCTGCAGCTTTGTATTAATATTTCACCACACTGGGTTATAGCATGTTCAATTAGAAACAGAAACTATTATCAGAATTTAATAGTTAATGGATTTAGTTTAGTTCCGTAGTTACCCTTACAACACAGGTGGCTCATAAATGAGGCAATACAGGGGAGATAGCCAAAATAAATACAACTGCAAATTTACCAAGAGTAAATGTAATGCATGTCAAGAAAGATCTTTTGTGTTGTACTTGGAGAAATGACAATCACAATTAACCAAACAATGAAGTACAAAGAGCATAGCTTTAATCAAGGACTCGTCACATATTTTAAAACACATGGTATCAGTGTAGTCTGCACTTTATCTAGTAGTGTTTGATGTTATTTATTTACACAAATGAAAATAAACTACACATTCTAATGGCTGGATGTCATTCACACTTTTCTCAATTCTCATTTGTCATAGCACCATTATCAGGATGCCAAAAAGTTGTGTCATGGGGCTTGTTTGTCAGACATACAATTAAAAATTTCACAATACTCTACACACGTCACAAAACCTCTGCTACTACCATGACATATTAATAAAAAATGGACAATCATTCACTTAAACTCTTCCCCAATGACTGCACTACCCTCATGACTTAATCACACATCCTGTAAATGAACAATCTTAACGTGTGAGTGCTAGTGGCACAGAACAGAAAGCCTGAGAGTTTACATGCACCGTGTCAACACCAAAGTTTGGTCTAATTGCCACAAGGCTCTTTCACGGTAGAACTATGCCACCTAGACGTAAAACACTATAACTAGTTCTGCAGTACTCCTCTGTACGTACTTACTTACTTACATCAAGCTGCTATTTCAGACTTTTATTTTCCCTGGTGGGCACTGCACGTTTCATTAGCTTGGCTTTTTAGAGACTTCCTAACATGTATTTTACTTTCTAAGGCTGAAACGTAAAGATTCCATGAAGATACATACTGTATACTACAAAAAAAATTAAAAATGTTGTGTAAACCTAAAAAGTGCAGATATATTGTTTATACATTCATCTTTATGAATGCAGTGATATAGCAAATATTCATCTTTTGCTTGCAGTCTCTGGACATACAAGTAAACGACATTCAGATGTCTACATATTACTGTGAAAATGATTACAGTATTAACCATACAAGGAAAATACCGTCTGCACTATAAGGTGTTAATTTGCAAACAGCATCCGTCACCATCTCCTGCGCCCAGTCATCTGAACTTGACTGCTGTCTTTGATGTCCTGTCCAACTCTGCTCCATACACAAGCTTTGCCTACTGAAGCCAGTCCTCTGTTAATTATTGAAAATATTCCCAATATGAAATAGTTAAAACTGGAGGTCTCTGCAGCGCATACTGTATGATCAGTCCTACCATAAATTTCAGTAAATTCACATATTAAACGAGATCTTGCACACTGTAATAATTCAGTCCTTGCTAGGGTGTGCTTGTTAAGAGGGTAAGAACACTAACACTTTATCCTCAGGTTGTGAACTCCTGCAGCCTGACCCCTTTTTAGTTTAAGTTTCCCTTATGCACCCTCGGGGTGGGCTCCTGTGTACTGCAGTTTTGGCAAACATAGAATTGTGGAGAAAAAAATACACAGTATTCAGATTAGGAAAATAACATTTGGACATTGCAATAGTTAGACGGCCATAAATATGCAAAACTGCTAAACAGTTTCATATAATATTTATAGCTGATCTAAATGTGCAACAGTAGTTGTGAATGTTAATACTCGTTCAATGAATACAACATAGTGGACATTTTACGAAATGTGGCTCTATTCTTACTATGCCTGTTCTTGCACTCTGTTCTGCAATGCAATTATTTTTTTTATTTAAAAAGAGCATAAAAGTCCTTGTGCTAGGTCTGTTTCAATTGCCATGTTTTGTTTCCATTCCTTGGTCGTTTTTCTTAGTTGAATAGAACGAAAGCATATTTAAAAGTCATGCTGGTTGAGCTTGTTCTACAGATCCATCCATTCCATTCATCTTCAGGTCTGGCTTGAGTCACAGCTATGTCTAAGTCTGTGTTTTCCCACATTTACCTTATCATATAGAAGGTTTACCTCTAGCTTGTGCAGGTGTACATTGTGGCAGACAGCCGGCAGCTCATCCCGGCCAGGACGCCCCTGAGATGGAAGGATGGGGGAAGGCAGCTTTTCCAGGACTTTGCCTCCCCCAAAATGCTAGATGGCAGCTCCCCTGGAGTGCAGCGGTGCCCCGTATTCCCGCAGAGCATCCTGGGACTTGGAGTCCGGTTTCTCAGCCCTGTTGGGTACCGTGCGTGAAGCCAGGGGGAGCTGTAAAAGTTGGGAGTCATGCTTCCCTTGCAGCCTGGAAGTACTAGGAAGTCATGAGGACGGAAGCCCCAAATTACTTCCGGGCTGATTAAAGAATTGTGGCTGGGGTGCTTGAAAGGCACTGTAAAGAAGGAAAAGAATAAAAAGAACTTCTTTGTGCTTTTATCCTGTGTCTGCGTATCTGTCTGTTGAGTTATTGGTGCAACAGCGACCTCCAGCGTTCGTACAACATGAAGCACGGCCCAGTATATTTGTAGACTTATTCTGCTTTTTACAACTTCATGCAGTTCATCTAAGGTGGATTATTGTTAAAATGAGTATGGTGTATGTAACAGGGACTTTGGAACAAATGACAATTTTAATACAAAAGTACAGTTCTTAGTTGATATGATTACACAGTTAAAATAGAGACTAAAGATCTGGTTTGTTTAAATTTTTAGCTAAAGTATACATTTAATAGCTGTGCATTCAATTGTTCACTAATAAAGCATTGTATAATTTATCTATAACAGGCAAGAACTGTGTCGCACAAACACAATGTTGAAAATAAATATTTTCTGTAATTTACATATTTTAATCTTTAATAATAATTGATTAGTCATGCTTTCCCAATCATTGACAATCCTGATTTTCACTTTTGGAATCATATTTGATTATTCTATGGTGGTTTACGTTGCTAACATAATAATATACAACAGATTATAAACTTGTGCAATTCTGCATTATTTATAATGCATAACTGCACAGCAAAGAATAAATCTGTAAAACACAAGCCAACTCTAATTATTGTTTATCCACATAAACTACCCATCAACCAGCATGAGTCTCTGAGGAAACAATATTCCTTAATTGCGGAAATTCCTTTTTTTACATAACAAGTCAACATCACAAGCTCTGTGCTTGCAGGATATCAACATTTTACGTCAAGCCATCTGCACTTCTGTCCCGTGGTTCAGAAAAGAACGTTCATTAAGATTTTTAGTCTGGCAGTATCAATAAGGAGCACAAAGAATAGTCCTGTTCATTTCAAAATTTGAAATAATACAAATATAAATTTTAAACAATTAATACATAAATAAGCATTCTCCATGATATTGAAATAAAATAAGGCTGTATTACAAAAGGTGTAATCATTAAAGCTAAGAAATGAATGATGCTATCACGAGCAAGTTTTGTATTATTTTATTGGATTATCCTTTACTTTACAGTGTTGATTGATTTGAAAAGCAACTGTAGAGTACTTGCAACAAATGATTCAATATAAAATAAAGCATTATCTAGAGAAATTGCCATCTGTGTCTTTCATTCTCTAAACCTACTTGTTCAGAACAGGATTGCAGTGAAGATGGAGCCTACCTCAGGAAGCAATGGTTGCAAGGCACAAACAATCCCCAGACAGGCCATCAGTGCATTGCAGGGTGAATTCGCATACACAGAAACAAACACAAACATATCAGGGCTATCAGTCTACCCAATCTGCATATGGTAACGGACTGTAGGCAGAAACCCACACATGTTCAGTTATCTTAAAATATACAATATAAAAAGTTTACCTTTTTCTGTAGAACATTGATTTTGCGTTCTTTTACATCTAGCATGTCCTTCATGTCTCTAATCTCTCCTGCCAAAGTTCCCTTTTCCTCTGTGAGGTCTTGTAGCTGTTTTGTCTTCTTATTGAGGAATGACTCCTTTTCTTCAAGCCGCAATCGCAAGGCATCAACCTGAAAGAAAAATAGGCCGTCTTTTTCGTCAAAAGTAGAATCACTAATAAGAAAATCGTTAATTAATCAGATGATTACAGTTAAGCAATACATGGCTATTTTAAAAAGTAGATTAGATTGTGAGCTTAAAATGAGTTTAAAATCTTATCATTGGTTCACAATATTAAATCGACAAGATTTATTACCACATGTAAACATTTTTTTTTTTTTTAAATTAGCAAGAGACGTATACTGTTAGTTTGTCACTGGAAGTTAATGAAGTACCAGAAAATGTACAAGGGAAATAAAAAAAAAAAAAACTTTTAAAACTACAATTTACTACAATTTGTTGTTGTAATATTACTTTGCAGAATGTTTAGAATTTCATTTTCACAAGGCTAAGTTGGGTTATTGCGTGTAAATAAAAATTGAATAAGCCTAATTTAATTTTAATTTGTTTCTATTTTCAAATCATCATACAACAAAAAGGTACACATTTTGAACGGTATAGTGACTTCTCTCAGAATGTCATATTTTGTCCTGCTTGTATTTACAATAAATGCGTGACAGAGTTTGACAGATCAGTGAACAATGAAGTCATTAGTAAAGCAAGAATTGGAGAATAGCTCAGCAACACATCTTCAATAAGGCTAAAATCTGACCATACAGTAAGGCACGTCACAAACAAATGTCTCCTCACAGAAATGCTGAACTATGAAATTATGAAAGTCTTAATGGAAGTATCTGAAACAAATAAGATACAAATAAAAATAGTAATGTTGTCATGTGAAGAAATAGCCTCCAAAATGTGTATTTTTATTAGCAAAATATAAAAGATTGATTGTTATAGTGCAGCTAAAAAGGCTGTTACCGGGAAAATAGAAAAAAAGTAAAGACATTTGTATTATTACACATTTTAAAACAGCACAGTTTGTATTATTTGTGTAATTTCCTTCTGAGCTACTATTTTAGGAATGAATCACAGAATATTCCATAAAAGAAATAAAGAAAGATAAGCTTTAAAAAAAAATAATCCAGACCCGTCACCTAAACCAGATTTTAAGGTGTTCATCTCTTTGGGCAGGCACTTGTCAATAAGGAATTTTCAATATAAATTTGAATTAATACTCAATTAAGTTTTGGCTATGACAACTATTTTAATAATGCAGGGATGTTAAAAAGAATTTAAAACAAAATAAAATGCTGAGATACTGACACAGTAGTCAATCAAGCACTACCCTGAAAAGATCATTCGTAATAAGAAATCTATGCCACTATTGGCAAACACCCTACAGTCCAGAAGATGATCCAGCATCAACAGAATATGCATTTTAGTCAGAAGCCAAACTACAGTCAACCAAAGAACAGCACGACAATAAAACGTATTTAAGGATTTGAACACAAGGGTGGAAGCTGTAGACCTGATACAAGTCTGAGAGCCCATCTCAGTAAGTTAACAGTAATGGTACATTTAAATGTGTTTTTGCTTAACTACAATAGCATGTTAGATTTATATAGACACAGGTTTCAAATCAAGCATTTATAAATTATGAATGTACAGTTTGTTAACTTCATCTGTCAAAAAATGTACAACTCTCAAAAATGTATTAAGCAGAAAATCAAAAGTACATATACAGTAGGTCTTTGCAATTTTATGTGCTTTTTCTGGTTGTTCTTAGTTGGGCTCCCATCATTTTAAGGATTCGGTGGATTAATGCAGCTTGAAAATATGTATGCAAAATAGTCATGTGAGCTTATTCAGCAAGATATTCTCCTTGATTAGACATCAGGTAGCATGTTCTTTTTTGCATCTGAATCAGGCAAATGGCTATCAAACTCTTAAGAAATGACCTCTGTGTTACAGTCCACCAAAACTAGGAGTTCATTTCCGGCATTCGATGCCCCAGATATACAGTACTGTCCTTAGAAAAATACAAAAAAACAACAACATCTTTCCAAGTTTTCTATCAACACACCATAACTTAAAATAAGCCTGATATATATTCAAGATTTTGTGGTTGCAGAATGATTAATTCTTGGCAAACCTGCTAAGAAGTCTTTTTAAACAAATTGCAGCAGCTCTTTCTAATTCTTCTCTTCACATGAAGCAGCAGAGCTCAATCTGACACTAGGACAGCACGTTTGATTTCACTCTTACTTCTTTATTAGACTAATAAAATTCCAACAAAGCTTTGGCTAGCATTAAGCATTTCTCGGATACACTGTCAAGAACAATGATTAGAGCATTAATTTACGCAAACATGATATAATAATGACCGTGGAACTAGACAAGTCTTGTGAGGCAATAGCTAATACCAGTTATTGCCAAAATCAAATTGGTGCACACATCAGGCAGATTAGATATGAACTGAAACAGAATAAAACACAATAACACTACTAGATATAATTGTTATTTTGGTAAATGATTCTGATGCTAAGTATGGCTTTTGAGATATAAATGAACAGAGTCATACGGATTCCTACATGGTAGAAGGAAGTAATGTAAAGTTTGTTTTGGGCCATTGTGTTCGTTAGAACAGTTTTCATGTTCACATCACATATATACTCAAATATATTCTGTTCATTATTCTAAAATAGAAACTAAAAATACTTAGTGTGTAGAAGGTATTCACCATTTCACTTGGATACATTTCCAACATAGTTAAACACATGTGTAACCAGTAAACTGTACATACGAATCAATTTGACAGAAATCCTTATGCTGCTAAATTTTAGTTTCATGTAACCTCTAACAGCAGGGGTTAATGACCAACTCCTTTCAAGAGCACAAAGTAACAATTGATTAAATCAATTGACTGCCATTGACAAAGAGTCTTATTTCAGGGCAGCATGGCCAAACCGACAAAACGTATGCATAATGCTTGCAGTTCCCACAACTTTTAAATGAGTACACAAAATGACATTATGTTAGACTACATATTATATTGAAAAAAGTACTGTATACATGGGACAAACATCTGAAACACTTGCAGAATGTATACAAGAACATCACAATGTTATCAGAAGGAAGGACCCTCAGCCTCTGATATATGAACATATCAACTCAACTGGGACACTGCACTTCCATTTCAACCTCCATTTTAAGTATTGACAAATTTCCATATTTGTCTATATTAAAGCATAAAACCTCAAATACCAATTTATTTACATGTTTACCTTGAAAGAAGTAATATTAACTTGCACTTTTTCTCCTTGTCACATTTGACAGCTGCTCCTGATGGCAAAACAAATCACCAGAACAAGTTACTGAAAAGCCAAAAGAGTCACCGAAGAGTTAAAATCTATGATGAAGTCTGCCAGTGCAATTACGAGCAGTTGATGTGATGGTGACGACCTGCAACATGCACGGGAAGATTCACAATAAAAAATGTTTTCCTTAAGAAATACAAACTACAATTAGCCGTAGTCCTTCCACAACCAACACCTAAAAATAGCTCACCAACCAAAGCAATCACTTGACTCCTTATATCTTTACCTAAATCTTGAAACTATGGCACAATCATTATCTCAGACAATGCTTTTCTTATTTTGGAACTTCAAAAACTACATTATACTGCTGCAATTCATCACTGGCATTTAAACCCATTAATTGTGGCAGAAGATTTCATTCAGATTCACTTCTTCACAAATTAAAAAATATATGAATATATGTGGGAATACTTTTGGAAACCCTCAAAGCATATCTCAGTGAAAAAATATTTTATACGTCTCCCATAAAAAAAAACTGCAAAGCTAGAAGAAAATCTGAATACTGAGATCTCTGAGACTGATAAAGAATGTGCAAGCTCACCTAATGATATACTATACAAAAATTTCCCCTTGGGATTAATAAAGTATCTATCTATCTATCAAATGTCACTACAGACAAAATTTATTTTTCTACCTACAATAGAAACACAGCAAATTAATTCACTTTACTCTTATTTAGAACATTGTGAAAAGGCTAATAAGAATGTCGCTCAACCAAACACATAAGTGATGAATCAGTGATTAATGATGCATTAAAAGAATACTATAAGTTTCTAGATACATTATTGTGTAATGAAGGAATAGCTTATACCAATCGTTTCATGGGTACATTACAACTGCTGAAGCTCAATATACAGCTTGTAAAGGAACCAGCAGCCATACCTCATGCACTTCAGAACAGGTCATCCACCTGCAGCTAAGCATGTTTGGGCGCAACCAGTACTTGAATGGGAGACCAACCAGGAAAAAGCTTGGGTTGCTGCTGGAAGAGGTGTAGGCAAAGCCAGCAGGGGGTGCTTACCTTGTGGTCTGAATGTGGATCTCAATGCTCCAGTGCATTGACAGGGACACTGCTCTGTAAAAATGTGGCCGTCCTTCGGATGAGACGTAAAACCAAGGTCTTGACTTTCTGTGGTCATAAAAAGATCCCTGAGCATCCTTCATAAAGAGCAGGGTGTATCCCGATGTCCTGGCTAAATTGTGCATCATGGTCCGGTCATTCTGGCACCCTAATTAGTCCCTGGTTCTGGCTGCCTAATGTGTGGGGGAGCGTACTGGCACAAAATGGCGGCCGTCGCATCATCGAGGAGGATGCTGCTCATTAGTGGTATTTGAAATGGCCCCCACTCACAGTGTAAAACACTTTTGAGTACCTTGAAAAGTGCTATATAAATGTAATGAATTATTATTATCATCACTATGACTTATAATTCAAAATGGTAAAAATTCTCTTGAAGCATGAATGCCATAGACCGAGATGGCCAGCATAATATTTTAAAAAAGCTGACTGAAATTAGCTACATTAATAACAGCTAAAGTATGTTTGAAAAAGGCTGGAAAATATCCTTCCCCATACCTATACACCAGACATATCTTGAAATGTTTCATTATTCCTATGGACCAATATTGAAAACCACAGATATGATAATGTGATGTATTTATTTTTTCACATGACCACCTATAACATAATTAGTGAAGTAACTTGTATTATTTCTGTTTTGATGGAAAAAGACAACAACATTATTTACCATTAGTAGTAGGCAGGTAAGTTGGAAGCATGCGCCAATTACAGCACGTTGCCGTACCCACCACATGATGAACCACTCGGACTGACACCTCACACCAATCCTGCCACCAATACCGCAAACTAATATTTTTAATTTAATGTTTTCTGCAGTTGGTAACCTATACACCTAAACCAAAATACTCCGCAAAGCACCATTCCTCTTCTGAGCTTGAAATATAATACTGTATATATCCTCAGATATCCTATAAATAGTGCTCTTTATGTGCACTCATACACAACGGTAGCAAAATGATCAGCAGAGCAGGTATTCATTTGCACGCGTTCATCGTTTCACAAGTGCATAAACATGTTAAATCTCCCAGCATGCAAGTGGTACTGTAGGACAGCCCCCTGTTCCAACTTTTTGCAGGGTTCTATAATCTATGAAGTACTCAGCATTGCAAAGAGGTTTTTGTGTTGCTATTGGCACCAATTTATCCTTTAAGCTAAATTCTTTGACACATAGTTTTGTCCCCATGGCAACTTTGTCTAAACTAAACAGCACACATCTAACTTCTGTACAGATGGCTGCCTACACTAGAGACATTTTTTTCCTTGAATTTCAGCCAGCCACTTATTGCTTTCTCAGTAATGATTCTGGTCATAGCATTATGACAGTTGTTTAAAGCAAGTATTATTTATTACATGAGGTGATGACAGTTTAAAGTAAAAATACCAGTTTAATAGTTGTCACACACTGACCCATGCTGAAACTGGTTCTGAAACCAAGGAGAGGATCTGGACTGTAAAGGCACTACTGGAGTAAAGGTCTCAGTCCAAAGAAATATAAAAGAGTTCGTATCCAGCCTGCAAATTGGTTGCAGTCACACGTGAAATTTGTTTGTGTACATGAAATCATGGATGTGGAGAAACATAGGGCCACAACTTTAGAATACCAGATTGATAATGTTAGTAATGATTCAAAGAAAGACAAGCAGAAAATGTAGCACTATCAGTAAGGCAAAAAACAATTAAAATACATTATCAAAATGTTTACTTTATTAACCCCTCATTGTTTATATGCAAAAGACAATTCATAAACAATCTTTCTTCATCCTGGCAGCATTAATTCTAAATTCCATAGAAATGCAAAACAAATGGAGTTCTATAGCAAGCTTAACAAGCATAATTTTCATTTGTACTAAACTAACCTCACTTGTTCTCTTTCACAAGTAAAGGATTTCTTTTTTAGAAGCCCAAAAATCCATAAAGACATGGCAGCATCCCAAAGCAATTACTTCAGTATGTCCAGAGAAGCAAATTGACAATCATTTCATGATTTTGCTGAATCACTATTATAGATACAAGGTACTCACTCACATCAAACATAGCAAAGCATGCAGGTTACAACCTTCGGTAAAGATGCTGTGCAATTCAACTTGTATATACAATAGATACGTGTGTATATTAAATATTTAATATTTTAAAGATGAGACTGAAAGTGATTACAACTTTAGCACCTAAACTTATATTTTTATAAATTCCATCCACCTTCTGCTAAGTAGAACAATCTTTGCTTCAGCCACCACATTTAATTTACAACGGTCTTTTTACAAAAAGCAACGCGAGGCATAAAACAAAAACACAGGGGTAGAATATTAGACCAGATAATGTCCACTGAGTCTCATGATGAATGAATGGCAGTAACTTAGATTTAGAGCCATAAAGGCTCCTTATCAAGGTCTGTTTACCTAAACTGAGAAAATACTTTTCGAGAATTGAAACTATATTTGCACATTATAGGTAAAGCAGTTATATATTCAGTCAACACTTCCATACAAAAATACCTTTTGTTTGATGATCTATTAATGTAACTTCTGCTACTTACGTTACTTTGAATGGATGTTGAGGATGTAAAAATGTATTAGGGTTCCACTGTGAATTTTCCTAACTTTTCTACTGAGAAGAAACTGCAGGAATGAATGCTCATTTAATGCAGATTCGTGATTTCAGTAATAGTGTGAAAGTAGAAGATATAGAATTTAACAGTAGTGGGTATGCAACTAATGTCGTTTCCAGCTGGTCAGTAATATAAACTGAAGGAGTTAATGCAATTTAAATATAATTTAAAATATGTATACATGGCTTCTGTGCCAAAAAAATGTGTACTTACAGTATGTTCCGCCAATGTGAACATAGTAGCAAATAAACTCAACAATGTCTAGAGAGAGAGAGATGCAGGCTTTCAGAATTCCCCATTAAATAGATGGAATGGAAGGGTAAACTATGCAGTTAGGCACAAAATAGGAATATCTACATTACATTCAGCCAAAAGAAAAATGCATGCTAAAATTAAGAATGCAATTCATTATTTTACAAAGAACTGCAGGCCAGACTGTAACAAATTCTAGTGAAATTAGTAATGGACATAAGTGCACTACAGCAACTAACTTTACATACTATAATTAATTCATTATTATCTCAGACAGCCTTAAACACAATTCATATTGATATCATGTTTTAAGACTTGGTTACTATTCACGTTATTTTAAGGAGTGATTAATGACAAATTTAAGCTATTAATATTTTAGGAATGAATTAGTCATTGGTGACAAATTACCTCTGAAAGACATGGAAACTATTCCTGGAACTTCTCATTAGTTAAAAAATGATAAATTTTTGAATTCTAACGGTTTTATTACTATCTTCTTATATGGTACCTTAATAATAAAAAAAAAACTCTGAAAATGAAGCAAACTAATACTGCATGTGCTCCTGTGATCAAATGCTTTGGTTGCTTTCTCATAATACTATAGCTTATTTCTGAAATACAACCTCGGCCTTTTCTAAACCCACGTTGACGGTGTACATGAAAAGTGTTGCTGAATGTTAAGTTTAAAATATGCTTCTGCTAATTTACCATTCATAGACAGCAAGCTGAACGTAGTAGGATTGGCTTGATCACAGTTTTTTATATGAAACAATGCTTTCTTGCATCCAGTCTTTAGGAATTTTCCTAGAATGCAATGATGTCAAAAAACAAAGTAAGGTTTTATATGCGAACGTAAGCTTTCTTAATCACTTTTGAGTAAATGTTGTCTGGCCTTGGCAATTTATTTTAGCTTTTTAATTGTAGCAGTATTTGTCTCTCAGCAATTTCAGTGTCATTTAGCACATCATTAATATTCTCTGTTATCACTGGAGTATTTCCAGGTTCTTCATAGGAGGAGATGTCAGAACAATAACAGAGGATTTTCTGTTTATTTGCTATATATTTTATTTTCCCTTAATATATTGAATACATTTCTCCTCTTCTTTGGCTCTTTTTCTTCCTGTTGAATTACTGAAAGAACCAAGATATTTAAAGTTGCTCACCTTCTCAGCAGCATCCTCTCCAATGAATGTACAGTAGAAGGTTCTCTGCTATCTGCTTTGGTCAACCTTGAGTTTGCAGACATTAAGGATGAGATTACTATCCTGGCATTACTATCCTGAGTCAGCATTCAATGTGGAAAACCACTTCTCTGTAAGCCATGTCACCATTATTGGTGATCAGACCTATAATGGTGGTGTCATCAGCAAATGTAACGATGGAGTTGAAGTTGTGTCCGACAACTAGTGATAAGCAAACCTGTTGAATTTGCTTCAGCTCAGCTTTGGCAAAAATGTGGAAAGGTCTGGGAATTTTGGGAAAACTCTGTGAAATTCATTTAAGCCAATGGAAAAGGAGAAACTAAACTAGTTTAAAGTGGATTATAATGGTGCAATCTTCTTTTATGAGTTAGTGCAGACTTGAGAAGCATCTGCCAACTACAGTATACTGGACTGATTATTGTGAACCAAAATGTGACTTGAGCTGTGACGCAGAAGAGCTAAACACTAAACCACAGTGCCTGCCTGAGATAGAATTAAACTCTGAGTACACAATATTCAGAGTCCTTTATTTCTCACAATTTCACTTGAGCTCCTATCACTCCAACTAACCAACACCCACAGAGTCTGTGATGCAAGGGTTCAGCATTATATACTTGGGAAGCAGTACCTGTCACTACCTGATCTACACTACATAGCAAGTAGCATAACATGCTTAATCCAGCAATGAAGTCACAACATACAATGATTCAATGCAGACCAACAAACTACTTTCATAATATTCTCATTGTGGTTAGCTAATGTAGCCTACAAATAAAAACACTGCAAGTTGTTTATCCGCATGTGCAGTTCTGATCGGACCATGCCATAAACTGTAATATTAAGTGAAGTGCTTTTTGTTCTCTTTTATTTGTTTTTAAACACATGTGGGGTGTCAATCTAGCAACCTGGAGTACTGATCAGGTAGTGACATCAAATACTGTTGTATATGCCATACATTTTTCACGCAAACGCAAAGCAAATTGGACTGCACCATAAAGTGTTAGAAGGAGTACACTTACAGGATGCATGCCCGAAAGTTCTGTGCATGCAAAATGCAAATCAGGCAGGTAGCACAGACTGGGTAGTGACATCAGTCATTTGTGTATAGCATGTCTGTAGCATAACGAGGTGTATGCTTACACAATGCAAATCATGCACTTAACCCAGAATGGGTAGCGACATCCCCATCTACATCCCCATCTACCATCAGTCGCTACAGAAACATGCTCTCACAGTGGCCTTGCAAAGCATCATATTGCACCACTGGTGGGGGGGGGATAAAAAGCTTGCCTTCACCAGACACACGGCAAACAAGGTCACTAGTTAACCCAGCAAATTCTCTGCCAAAAACGCTTTGGCAAATTTTGTGAATTAGCACTACTGGTCAGATAGTCAAAGGTGAATAAGGAGTATAGCAGGATGCTGCGCACACTACACTGTGGAAAGTTGTGTTGACAGTCAATGTGGATGATGTGATGTCAATCATCTGCACATGCTGAAAAGATCTGTTGGTTATGAAGTCCAAAATCCAATTGCAGTGGATGGCACTAACTCCTAAACTGAGGAGTTTGGTGGTCAGTTTTGATGATACAACAGCATTAAATTCTGAGGTGTAATCTATAACACCACTCTGGCATAGCAGTTCAGATTATTGAGATGTGCCAGGATGGTATGATTTACAAAGGATACGACAACTTCTATGGACCAGTTGTGGCAATTTGCAAACTGATGTTTACTGTATCCCTGCATCAGTCACTCAGAGCTTTTCATCAGAATTGGAAAGTGTCACTGGTCAGCCATCGTTCACTCAGTCCACTTTTGTTTTCTAAGGGACAGCGATAATTGTACTTTATGAAGCAGACAACAGATTCTCTCAGAAAAACTGTCACTGAAACATCACCTAACTGGTTGGTACAGTTATTTAAAAAACAAGTCTTGAAATTCAATCCAGACCAGATGTCCTGTGAACAAAGTTCTCCGTACATCATGTACTGAAACAAAGAAGCATGATTCATGTATTGCGGCAGTCAATCAAATGGCCAGCTGATTGTTGTTGTGATCAAAGCAGACTTAGAAAACAAGAAGCTCAAAAAGATGGGAAAATATAGAAGAGACATAACCCTAAACCCCTGCAAAATTTTGTTTAACAGCTGTTAAATTCCATCTAAGTTTACTCCTGTACTGATGTTTAGCCACTTCGATAACATTTCTGCATTTACTTTATCTTTCCTTGTCACCTTTCAAAATGCTTTTAGTAAATTCCTGACTTCACTGATCTTGCATGTTTTTTTTTTTATTAGGAAATATGCTGAGTTCAGTTATCATAAGAGCACAGTCATCTTGACATTTTTCATGAACTCTTTACAATGTCAGCATACTCATCTCCATCTGATGTGAAATCCCTAAAAATGTCAGTTTCACCCTTTAGTATACAGTATAGGAAATAATTTTTAAAAAAAAAACGGGAGTGGTCTCCCTTAGACTTTCTCGTATGCTCTGAAATGGGGATGGATATTTGAGGAGTAAATCGCAAGACAATTATTATATTTTTATATTATAAACTGAAGAACCATCCACAGATGAAATAAATTCATCAAAATCTCAAAATACAATTTTTGGAGGATTCTAATACTTTTCCTATACAAGAAAGTCAGGTGGGTCTAAAACGTTGAGATTCATCAAAATCTCAACATTGAATTTTTCAACGATTACAAAACTTTCCTTATACTTTGTATACAAGAAAGAAAGAATAATAAGAATGAGACACATGCTCACACAGATCAATCAGTGGAACAGTAGCAAATGTTGTACCATCCTTTGGTGTTGGTGGGGGTATTAAGGGCTAAGATAAAGCTTCCTATTTACTCATTAGTCTAACTGCTCAAATAGTCTTAATTATGGTCATAAGCTCTGGGTGATGACTGAATGAAAAAGATTCTAATACCTTTAGCCAAAATGTGGTTGCTTTGAATGGCTTACCTAGACGAGAATGAGGGGATTAATACAGCAGAACTATTACGGCTGTTTCTGCTGACTGTGAAGTGTACGGGGTGGTGATCTGAGAATGTAGTCAGGATGCTCACTGTTCAACTACTATGTAGAAGCAGACATGCATAGCAGGCATAGTCCACTGGGATGAGAGTCAGGAGCAGACACAGGACATGGTGCAGGATTATATCTCTTGACTGACTTGGGAGCATCTTGTTATTCCCCATGAGCAGCTGAAAAAGATGCTAAGGGCAGAGCAGCCTGGTCACTTCAGCTCAGCTAGCTAATAGAGAAACCTTTACAAGGAAACCCAGTGTGAAACTTAAAAAGTGAATAAATGAACAGCTAAGTGGCTGTTTAATTACAGTTAGGTATGTGTGGTTATATTTTTGTTGAAATGAATGTTTTTAAGAGGTATATATACACTTGGGTTTCTAGAAATGGATTAGAAGCAATAGTAGTGAATACTCATGAGACAAGCAAAATTGACAATTAAAATACAACAAAAACAGTTGTTTAGAAGAAAAAAAAACATGTTTTTAATTTATTTTAAAACTGGAAAATGATTCCAGAATGATCAAGCCATTAAACAAAAAATCACTTCCTTTCCTCTACTGCCTTCATTTTTATCAAATACAATATAAAGAGATTCAAATAAACATACTTGAAGCAGCCTAACATAAAACATCTTGTGAGGGCTTCAAGGCAAATACTTCCAAAAGAACTGACATTTTTGCATTAAGGACATCAGCTGAAGTTGATAAACAGCAATCAAATTAATTGGAACAATCAGGTAAGAGAGGTTGCAGTTTTTGTGAACAAAAGCGTTCCCACAACCTGAAGCACCACAAAGAATCACGCTTGAAAGAGCAGAATTTAGTTCTGCTGCAGGCCTCTGCCTGTGTCATCTGAACTTCAGGCTTGAGGACCTCCCTGACACAAAGTGATGCTCCTTTTATCCATTCATGCTCTATTTATTTATATTATTTTTTTTTTTATTTTTTGGTTATTGTTTTTGAACTACAAATTTTTATTTCATTTCTTTGTCATAAAACCATATTTTATACACAAGACTAACACTGACAAGAAACAAAGATGGAAAAATGACAAGTATACCTTCTGAAAACAATGAATTTGAATTTTAAAATGTCTTGTTAACTTAATTTCTAAGAATAATAGGTGCAGATGAATTATTTTGTCTAACAGAATATTAGAGTTAAACAATTTTCTCATAAATTGTTTTTTGAATGCATCCACCTCTATTTATTTGCCCTATTCCTATTTGCCTTTCCTGTTACTTTTAGAACATGACTACACCTCAACATACATTAAATAATGGAGTGAAAGGTAATTAAGTCAAATCTGAAAATACTCCTAAAGAAAGACCTTTGAAATTGCTGCAGTATAAAACTCAAGAATTTTCACTTTTATTCCATAAAAGTTTCTAAATATATCTTGTAGAGAAAAGCCAAGCTAAATTACACCTTTTATTGGCTAACTAAAAGGATTACAATATGCAAGCTTTCAAGGCAACTCAGGCCCTTTCTTCAGGCAAGTGATGTTTTTTCTCTTCTTTACTGTATCACCAGCACTTGCATCAGATTTGTGTTTCAGAGACATTCTTGAAAGATGAAGACAAAAGGTTAAGATGAGCTCTTCTGCACAGCACTGTACACACTATCACAGCAGGAAGGCACCCGTCATCAACACGTCTGATGTACGGACAAGAGACAACTTCCTGCTATGTGCGTAACAGTACAAGCAGACTTGCTATTGAGAATGAATGGGGGCGGCGAGGAGCGGTTCACCACCTGCCCACCACACAGTCACCTCTACTACAGTATGCTGCCTGCAGCGTTCGGCCACCAAGAACGAACATGGTGCGGCCAAAGGCGAATAGTGAATTGCATACCCCCCCCCCCCCCACATTCAACAGGCAGCCACCCGAGGCACAATACAATGCTATATAGAGTGGAACCTCGGGCCACAAACATTTTGGACCACGTACAAATCGGGTTATGACCCAAAAGTTTGCCAAACTTTTTCATCTGTTCACGACCACACACTCAGGTGACGAACAAGCCAGTTTCCCTCCCGGTTCGTACGCGCCGGTGATTTATGCACATGTTCAGTCACTCCCTGTACAGTACATTGTTCTTGGTCAGATGTGCATCGCGGAGAGGGACTTTGTGGTATAGCGGGTCCACAGCTCATGTCAAGAGGCCAGTTTTAAAAGAAAGACGGAGGTTTGCGGAGTGAGGAAGTAAGCAAGAAGCAGTGTGGAAAAAAACGGTGTGAGCGAGCAAGCGAGCGCGTGCTCGCAGGCAGGCAGCTGGACAGTGAACCCAAGCAGGGGACGAGCGAGCGCGTGCTCGCAGACAGGCAGCTGGACAGCGAGCCCAAGCAGGGGTGTTTTGGCCGACATTCGGTGGGGCAGAAGGAAGTGGTCGCTCCAGCTGAGCAACCAAGGAGCTGGAGTGACGAGAAGAAGGACGGCTGGCCGCGTAAGGCCGAGAAGGCAGTTAAAGAATGCACCTGGCTTGTTTTTAAAGAGACTGCTTTCAGCATTGTTTTAACCTCGTTGTATTTAATGAAGACTTTTTTCTATTGGATTTTAACCTTCACTTCACTTCTGCTTTTATGGGATTATTTATTTATTGAGGATTCTGAAAGCACTGCACTTTATTTAATTTGGACTTTGTTTTTGATTGTTGTTTTGTTGATTTTAATAAAAGCACTTGGCACTTTTTGCACCAACCGATTGCTCCATTGTAGTGCCTCACTGTCGTAACATTACCGACGGTGATGGGTTTAAGTGCTCCCGGAAGCAAGATGGGAGCATGCAGTGAACCCACATCGTCACATACTTTACCTCAAAACTGTAATCCCCTTCTCCACCCAGTTCCTCCTCACTTCCTTCATGCCAGAACTCGACTCATGCAAGGTTAGTTTTCTTGGTTGTGAATGGTTAGTTTTTGTATAAATTACGGATTTTTCAAATGTTCTTTTTTTTTCCCCTGTGCTTAAAACTCATTAAAAAAAAGTGTTTACAGAGAGCGGTTCGTAAGGCTATAGCGTGAACTCTTGCAATGTTAGTTTTCTCTGTTCAAGGTTTTCTCATTGTTATTCAATGTTTTTACATTTGGTTTACTATTACACTGTGCATTCTATGGTACAATTAACTATTTTTGTGCTTAAAAATCTTTAAAAAAATATATTTACGTACAGCTCGTATAGTCCGGAACGGACTAATTGTATTTACATACAATCCTATGGGGGAAATTACTTTGGGTCACGACCAAATCGGGTTGTGACCAGAGTTTTGGAATGAATTAACAATTTTAAAAGCCCTGTGTAGGTATCTAAACATGGAAAACCTTCAGCAGGCTGTATCAGTTAAGAGTATGCTTTCTGAAAGCCTAAACATGGCAAAGCCAAAGACGCAAAAATATAATCCCCCCCCATTTTTGGAGGTCTGCTCTTACCAAGTAGTGTCATCTGGACCAAACAGTCTGCTATTCACCAAAATGTGAATAAGGTAACACTTTTAAAAGGATACTTCTCATCCTTGAAAAGAGAGTTGACTAATTAAGCTACTTGATCCATACCAGTTGACCCCATCTGAGGCTTTATTGCTAATGAGAAGAAAAACAGCAGGAGTTATCCTCAGCCACACTTTCACAGGCATAAATAATTGATTTCCTAAGAGAAGCTAAAAGGTAAAGACCACAAAATGTACAAGTATATCATGGAAAAACTATACTTGGAAAAGTTGGAGACGTTACAATAGTCACTCCATTACAGATGCCATTAAGGGAATCATCCATTCCCTACTTTGCTTAATTCTGAGTAATAATCCATTTCAGTTCAAGCACCACCATACTCCATTCAGCTTCTGCTTCGACTTGATTATTAATAAGGTGCAAGATAAGACGTTGATTACAGAAGTCAGTTTACACATAAGCTGCTTCTCCCATGGTCAGCTATATGTGGCGTGTGCACAGGTGAACTGCAGCAGGGAACTGTTTATTTTTGCCTCTCGTATAACCTAACATGCACTCTATCACTATGTATTTTTATCAACATTCATTATCTGTTTGATTCAAATATGTAAGTGACATATTGCTGTACAAAAGGCAAAGGTAATAAATACACTGAACTTTTTATGCATCAGATCTCAACATGCTATGGTTCTATAATTTCATGTCAAAAAATAAAAGTGATTATTTCTTTAAAAAAAGGTTTACAATTCAAATGTTAAATACTATTATACATAGGTTTATGGTATTACACAAACATGTTACCTGGAGGTTAACCTTGATGAGGAACATAAACTTCAACTAGTACACAACTTTTGTGTTTAATATCATGATTTATTTTAACAAATTCCAAATTGGCTTTCACGAATGTGATTGTTGTGTGTGCGCGACAGAGCGTGAGCGAGGGGGCCCTGTGATGAACTGGCACCCACATCAAACTTATTTCCTGCTTTGTACCAAGCAGTGGCGTAGCTAGGGCAGGGTGGAGGGGGCGGGCCACCCTGGGCGGCACATTTTTGGGGGAGGCATTATTGGCCAAAAGGCTCAGTACAATTCGTGTGTAGGCAGCAGTGTTTGGAAAAATATCACTCATGAATAAAAAAGTAAAATTCACTGATTTTTACCCACAAATGCTTCAAAAATAATTTTCAGACTGTCCTTCTGTGATAGCATCAGGCACAGCAGTTGAAATTTATGAGGCATTAACAAAAATAAACATTACACCGATGATTTCTAGGAAGATAAACAACTAACTTACAATTTATAATTTCGTTTCGTTATCATCCGAATGCGTTCTTGCTCTGCGCAGGAAACATCCCCACCTATCACTTGTACACTACACTGGTTCTGGTTTTCACAGTGTAATTATATTAAACTAATAATTAGAACACGGCTTATCAGTGTATCTATACTATATTCTTGTCTAGTTGATGCTTATAAATAATTATATGTGAAAAATGATTGCTGTTTCTCTATATATGAATAAATTTATGCAAAATTTATCTTATTTTTTCTCTATACGTCATTTTAATTTTCTATTTAAATTAGTTAACATTTTCAGATATGTTGGAGGGCGGAAAATTGAAGCACCGCCCGCCCCAAGTGGCACGAACTCAAGCTGCGCCACTGGTATCCAGCACTGCAGGAATACACTCCAACCCTACAGCCTAGAATTAGAGTAACAATTTTTAAGAATGCTACCGTATAATTATACTACAACTCCAGGGTCTTATATTTGAATCCCAGTACAGGCACCATCTGTGTGGAGTTTGCCTCTTTTCCACATATGGTTTTTCCAGTCACCTCTGCTTTCCACCTCAAACCCATCCCAAAGACATACATGTTAGTTTAAAAAGAAAATCTAAACTGGCCTTAGTATGAGTAATTGTGGGTCTAGGACTGTACCCTGCAATGGAATCTTCTAGAGTTGATTCCTACCTTGTGCAGGCTGCTGCTTCAGTAATCTCAAAACCCTGTAATCCTGAACTGGATTAATTGATTTTGATTGTGGAAAATTAATGAAGGAGAACACAAAGAAGATAATTTCCAATAATATTTCAAATATAAAAAAAATATTTTTGCAATAAAATTATTTTAATATCGGCTCCATTATTTTCATGACAGACCCCATATCTCTTAATTAATAATGTAGATTATCTAAATACATTTCAGTGCTTTACTTTTAAATTGAAATACATTTACAAAAAAAAATACAAGTCTTACATGAAGTGTGCATTTTTGAAGAGTACTGGCATGCACTGAAAATCATTTTGCAAATAAATTTTACAGGATTAAAAATGGCAATGAAAAGTATCCAGATGATCCTTTAATATGGAGTGACGGTATTTAATTTATTCTGGGCATGAAGATCATTATGTAATTCTGAACACTATAAGATTATATTTTTTCACTTAATTTTTATAGCCTCTATGGCTATAACACAACTGGGAAATACAAACGATTTTATTGCTGGGTAAGCCAGGTTTGTTTCAAATGTAGTGCTGACAACTTTGTGTTCAATAAATGGTTATTTTTCCAATGTGAAAGAGTTCAACAGTATACAGAATAATATAATAAACCAAGGAGCCTAAAAAAATGCTTAATACAAAAGTCAGTCCCACAGACCTGACTGACAACTTTCATGGCCGACTTTCTTAAGCAGCTATAATTTGTTCCCTGCAGCAACAGAAAACGGGGGAAATTGTTACCACATGTCAACAAAAACGATGTACACTGACTTCCCTTCATTTACTGGAACCCTTGGGCAAAAAAAAAAAGTTTTTGAGAGGCTGCCACAGAGCAGGCCTGAAAAAGAATCCAGAGAAATGCTCAAACTATTGCAAGACTCTCTTGAGGAGATCAAAGCATTCAGGATCAATTACAACTGCATCGTCAACAATTGTTTTTAATGCTGAAAACTCAAAGCTGTCTAAAGCTGACTTTTACTTCTTATGTCTTGCTTGCTCCTGTGTAATAGGTAGCCTACAACATATCTGCCAGATATCAATATAATTCAGTATAATAATGTGTGATAAAATGATTAAATTAAAAGATTATAACATTTTATAAACTTGTACGTATTCCAGTTCCTAGGATGGTTCCAAACATACGTTTTCATTAGAACATGCTGTTCAGATCAACATATCTTGTCAATTCCTATTTACCATTTTCAGGATGTGTTGCCAAGTTGAGTGCAGAAGGTCTCCAAAGTGCTCCTATCAACTATACTGCTTCATTTACGCATGTGCAATTCTTTGTGTGAAGAAAAACAGTACATCCTAATATCTGTGTACAATTTCAGCATCATTATAGACTCTATGTTATTCGTTTGGGATCTACTACACCGGCTTGATAATTTCAAACCTTATCATATTGCCTCTTAATCATCATTTTCTTATAATGAAAAGATGCAAGTGATTGATGTTCATTGGGCTTTTCTTCACTTGGTTTCTTAATTGCATCAAAGAGTCAAGCCACTTAAATAAAAAAAGATCATGTGTGATCAGCACACAATTTAGGTGCCATCTTTGACACCAGGCTCTAATGTCACAAAACACAGCTTACAAATATAAGGCAATAGAGGGAATTTCTACATATTCAGAATACAGGGGAGTTAATCCCCTGCATTTATTTCTACTTCAATTGACTACTGCAATGTACAGTTACGAACAAAATTATTAGCCCCCACAACAGAAATGAAACTAAATTGTTACCTTTACCAAGTGACCAGTGCCAAAGGTGTTTATAAGATAATTAATTCAAAAAGAGTATAGACAAAATCCCCAAGAAGTTTGAGGAAAATATATTTTACTGATGCAATGAGTTCAAACAAGAAAAAAACAAAATGGGAACAGCTAAATTTGTAGCCCTCTGATAATGGTCAAGCCTAGGCCTGATCTTACCATTTGAGGAAGTCTATGAATTTAAATCCAAGGCTAATTATTTGAGTAGAGCAGATGCCGATTAAAGATGCTGAATGAGTCACATTATACAGATAGAAGTGTGGAGATCATAATGAACTGTTATTGACTCTACTCCATTCTTTTTGTTCCCCTCTGAATTCTGCTGTAGCACACGGTGCCACTACTGTATTACCAAGCTGTTGTTCTGGACTATGGGAAGTAACACTAGACACATTGGATGGATGATTTGGAAATTGAAGATGCAAGAATTTAATATTCTTATTAGACTGCTCAGCAGGTACTTATAATTTTGTGTAAAAATAAAAATGGAGTGGGTATGACCAACTGAGGACCCCTCCAAGATTTGTTTTCCTCTCTTCCATCGTAAACTGGCCAGGTCTCAATTACAATTAAAGAACTTAAATTTTCATGATTAATTTATATTAATAAAACTGAAATTGCTTTGTTTAACTGTGTGTGTATCCTAATTTGTATGTTCATGTACATAAATGTTGTATGGTTTGACTATTTCTTGTTATTGCATTATAACTGTAATTGTACAAGCAGAGCTATACAAAAAAAAAAAAAAAGAGAATCTATATAATACTAAGTATTTTTACTGAATACTATACATTAATTTATTCCAATGTTTACACTAAAGCCTTAAACGAGGCACAGAATTTATTAATAAAGTATGAGAAGAGTAACAATAAGAAGTAAATCAAATTACAACTGACAATCAGCAAGAACTTAAAGTTCTGAAAAAGCAAGCACTTCAAAAAAAGAAGTACAGCAACGACCTCCTACATTTCAGTTATTTCAGGTACTCATCAGAGCATTTGTGTTTGTTTACGCCAGCATTTCATTTTTCTTCAGGAGCTCCAGACTGCCATTACAGCATGGATCAGAGGGCAGAGATGAGATCAAGCTTTTTGATAACCTCAAAGGCAGTTTGAATGTAGGAAATGAGCCAGAAGACAATTTTAGTTTTATCTTGCATCCACATTTTCTTGTAATTTAATTGTTATCATAGGTTGCTTCATACTGGATTGTGTCATTTGCTTCATAAATAACCTTTTGTTTTATTTTTCTGTAAAGGGTAACCATATAAAAATGTAATTGTTTACTGAAGGTAACACTGGCTGACAACAATTTTATAACCAATCTACAAATCTTATTTAACATGGCACAAAATTTAACCTTATATATAAACGTCTACGCGTGGAAGTGTGTGTGTCTGTCTGGCCCGGAAGTGAGAGGTGGAGTTGGGGTAAGGGAAACAAAAAACTCGCTTAGCCGCTAATAACACAAGTGAGGCGAGCACATCGGCAAAACGAAACCTCAGAAGAAAGACAAAGTTGATTAGCCGCCAACATCGGCAAAACGGTATCCCTTTAACTTTTCCTCACACCGCTAATGAACAAGTGAGGTGAGCACATTGGCAAAACGAATCCTCCTAGGAGAGAGATGCCCAGAGCAGTTCCTTTCAATTACCTGACATCTCTACATTTCAGTTTTTTTTCCTGACGATTTCAGTAGTTTCTAGGACCCCGGGCCTATATAGCTAGTGGTTTCAAATTCTTTAAGTTTGATCGATTAAACTTTGGAATATAAACATATAGTTTATAACCTGTAATGTATTAGTTATTTCTCTATTATAAAAGAGGCTACTTGCCTCTAAGCTGACAATGACATTTAAAATGGTTAGGCCAGTAGTAATGGATCATGTACATGTGCAATTCAAGGGAAATATGACAAAAGATTTAAGTGATTATGGCACTTTAACACAAAGGAGTGCACACCAGACATGGATGGCATGATTATATCAAAAAGATCAGGCCTTCAGTGTTATTAGTATCCATCCATCCAGTATCCAACCCACTATATCCTAACTACAGGGTCACGGGGGTCTGCTGGAGCCAAACACAGGGCGCAAGGCAGGAAACCATCCCCGGGCAAGACGCCAGCCCACCTCAGAGCACACACACACACAAACACACACTAGGGACAAGTTAGGATCACCGATGCACCCAACCTGCATGTCTTTGAACTGTGGGAGGAAATCCACGCAGACACGGAGAGAACATGTAAACTCCACGCAGGGAGGACCAGGAAGCGAACGCGGGTCTCCTAACTGAAAGGCAGCAGCGCTACCCACTGCGCCACCGTGCTGCCCCTGTTATTAGTATATCAAAAAAATTCTCAATGCTGTAGTTGGAAAAGAGATATGCCATTGATAAATGATAGAAGCTGACACACCTTGCAAAGTAGGCAAAGGGAAAACATCTGTGAAGTAATACCTAAGTGTAATAGTGAAAGAAGCATATCAAAATGCACAAATAATTACTTTTGTCACAGATGGCATATATTACTGAATTACTATCCAATGCAACAAAACTAAGGAAACCTTGGAACAGGTTGGTGAATTTACCTTATACTGATAAGCTCCCTGTCACTACATGATAATATAAATCGGCCATTTGTCAGATGAGTTGGAAGAATAAAGAGTAGTGAAGCAACACCAGTGAATGTACAGCAACTGGGTGTCACACTAGAGTTAGCATTAGTAGAATCAAAGCAGTTCAGGCTGCTCTAAGAGCACGTGAGGTGTAAGTAACAGTACACCCATGGTTTGTCATGCGCACAATAAAAAAACAAGGTGGCTTGGTTAAAACTGTAAGCCTGTTATCGTGCGAGTGGTGCGTGCACATTCTTCCTCTGTCTGCAGGGGTTTTACCCAAACCCTACAACACCAAAGTTCAAATGACTTGGAGTCTCTACATAGTATGATAGAAACAATCAAACAATTTCTTTTAACCAAAGTCAAAGCCCCTAACCTTAATTTCACAGTTCAAGGTTTAGCAAGTAACAAGACATTGACTCCAAACGTAGGCATGTCTCAGGTGACTTCACCGTTTATATTGTCATTCACCTTACCACACCTTAAAACATATTATAAAATCAGTGCTTACTAGAATATAATGATTATATTTACCAATTTTGAAGCTTTATGACAAAAATGACATGTCGTTTCAAGTACACTATTAAACTGTTTATTTTTTGTAAAGCTAAAAAGCACTAAAGATTAAAATTCATAATCCAGGAGCCCAAAAATGTATTCATTAAAAGAAGGCTCTCATTCTTCCGCAGGGTCAGGCAGCTTGTTGTTGGGGGGTTGAAGCAAGGTCAGGGGTTAATGAACATTCAGCAGCAACACAGAATTATCGCAAGTCTCCATAATTGTAACCGGTACTATAACACATCTCAAGTAGCCCTGCTTCCCGTTCAAATCATAGCACACACACGTTCATTAATGTTTTCTAAATACCTCTGTCACAGATGGTAATCATTTTAGAGATCGTTTACAATCCTGACACCCTGATTTATTGGCACTCCACTAAACAACCCCATTAACTACATTACTCAATGCTTTCAGATCTTTTCCACAGTAAATTGTTACCAAACTGTAATGGTAGAAATCAAAATGTGTCAGACCCTTAGCAATTAGCAATTTGCAGCCTGAAACCAAAATTTTGGCTCTATGTTTTTCAGCACATGGCATATAAAGTAATGATCATATTATGGATCAGTGAATTCCTTTTTTTCAATGTCTTAGACTGTAGTTTAAAATATACAAATTAAAGTTCAATCTTTATTTAACTTCCACTCTTACTTCAGAAGTTCACAGGTATCATTTTGATTTTAGAGGCAGATTAGGCAGCCCACAAATAGTCACTTCAGTTATAAAGTCTGTCCCACTGCCATCACTCCATAACAAACTCAAAAGTTAATGGCATTGTAAAAGACAGGCTCAAAAAAAACAAACTGTAGGTTACAAAGCCTGTAGGAGCGGATGTTGTTTTAAGCTTTTGCCGTGCCAGCTCAGCCCTTGTGTATTTTTTAAACACTATGGCAAAACTATAAATTCATTCTGTAATAAAGTTTACTTACATTTACTTCTCACTAAGTGTATTTACCATTACGGACTTGAATTACCATTCACAAACATGCTGTTTGATAATGGCATCAACACCCAAGTTACTATGTAATAACATAGCTGAAAGATTTCTTATTATGAGTATTTGATTTGCTATTGACTACACTAAACCACATAAAAATGATATTCAAATAAACAAAATCAAACATAAAAGTACCAGAGCAGTCATGATACTGCACTGTCAGCTGTATTTACAACATGCACTGAGAATTACCATGATCAAGCATTCTACAGAGAGTGTTGTGTACAAAAATGTGAACATATTATATAATACAAGTAATTTAATAATGGCATATGCCTTTGTTTCTGTGCTCTGGTCTGTATCGTGGAAATGGTTAAAGTATGGAGAAGTGATATACGTTCAAGTATGGATACAATAAATGGTATTGCGAATACTTTAGATTTCAAGTCTCCTCATATGGTGTTTGACTCCCATATCATTAAAAAGAAAACATGAAAATAATTTACAGTACATTTAACTATTTATTGACAGCCCGTTGCAGTTTCTCTTTGAGGGCAAAAGACGTGTCCAGGACAGCTATAGGCTGCTTCACCAGGCGCATACCTTGAGCAAAGTCATGCTGCTGCTAATTAAGAAGGGAATAACTGATCCCTCAAACACGTACGACTGGTACTTGTCAACTTAATATCTTGCACCTCACTAAAATGGTAAGAGAGACTTGTAAGAATTATGGGACATCTGTGGAATTTTCAAGTGAAAATGAAAGTGAGTAGGATGGCTTTTCTTTTTCTTCTTTCCCGATTATGATACAATTAGCTTCTTACACATTTCCTCATACGCATTATTTTTCTCTGTTGAACAGTAACTTCCAAATTATTAAAATAACATTCTAAACGATTCTATTATTGGCCTTAACTGCTTTTTATTTTTTTTTTTTAGTAAATCTAAAGATTCATGATATTCCATTAAGCCATTTGGCAGAATGTTGCAAATGTCGTTTGCAGAAACATTCATCTTCAGTGGCTGCCAGAGTTGTGCAAGTGTTAGCTTCAGACCTCTTTTTGGTATCACCTGCTTTATCTGCTTTATTAAAAAAGTCAAATGAAGAACTAGCATTATTTATTTAATTAAGGGATGTCAAACATCATCTTCTTCTTCTTCCATATATAGAATACTAGCCATCCCCCGTGGTTCCACCTACGTACTGTAGAAGTGAAACAGGACAGTGAGTAGGGTCCTGCCCGGCTCCCCACTCCTGACGTCACACCTCCCCCTCCCCTCGGCCTGCAGCCTCTGACTCGGATTAGCATGAATATATTGGTCCTACAAGCAAACTATGATTATTAGCACGTTGAGAGAAGTTGCAAAATCAACTGGAATGTTCAAGCAAATTATAGGAAAAAACCCGGTCTAAATCCATTAAGTAGTTCTCTCGTTCGCTAGGTAAGTGGAAGTAAGGAACACCCCGAAGCTGGCATGTGAGTGAGAAGGGCCATGCCCCCCTCCCCTCTGCCCACTGTGTGTCTCTCGGATTCGCATAAATAAATTGGTACCGCAAGCGAACCATAATGCTTAGCACAATAAGAGAAATCACAAAATAAACCGGAATGTTCAAGCAAATTATGGAAAAAAATCTGATCTAAATCCATTAAGTAGTTATCTCATTAAAAGTGAACAGACATACATAAAGTCAGACAGATTTTATAAATTTAAGATAGCATACTAAGTGTTGTTTTTCGGTTAAACAAAAACTCACACACCCCTGGTCTTTGAAGCGTGAGTTTGGTCTCAATCGACAGCTTGTGTTATAACACGAGTAACATGACCCATGAATTGGACACGATTGCCATGGTGGTCCCAAATGTGGGCTTTGGTTCCTTCTCACAGTAAGCGGTGACACTGCTGTGTACATTGGCTGTCAGGAAATACACCGGTGCATGCACTGCTGACAGACAACTCCTTTTTGGGGCAAGCGAGAATGTGGCTACGCATCAACAGGAAATGTATGGGAAATCCAGTAAAAGGAGAAGCACAGTAGTGGTTTACATTGCATCACAGCTGACATAAAAACAGCTGAATGATCATGCCGCACGTCTGGTACGAAAACATGGCCATGGTGTCGTTTGTGATAGGTGCAAGCATCACCTGATCTGATATGCATTCACATCAACACACCCGACAGTAAAAAATGTGGTAACAGCTGCTGACAGCAACCTGAGCTGCACAGGCCGGTGGATCGTATTCATCACACATACACTTCCAAACCAAAATAAAGTCCTGCATGCCACTCTCTCAAGAAAAAAGGTGGTGGCACCTTCAACAAAGTGACCTGGGTTGCAATATCTCATGATGGCCACATATTCAGCCACTCACTGTGAGGCACATTGCAAAGGCTTATCGTACAAACAAGAACAACAACATCATCAGCGGTATCTGCTGTTACCTGCGAGATAAACACCAGGATGCCATAAAGAAAATTAAGTCCCATGTCCGCTGCTCATCATCCATTCAAACCTGGAAAATACTTCAGTAAAGACACATACGGAAGTGCGAGGTAGGCCTGAATATAGAGCCAACTGTGCAGCATTCTGACACTACAGCCATTAGGACAATAGGCTCACAATACAGACTGCTAGCCCAAAAGCCACAACAAAATGTTTTCATGTACTCAGAACTCTTGCCCACAAATGAATATTGCTTAGATATAGCATATGTTGGATCAACACTGCTTGGAAAAGTTGGATCAGGTATATACTCACTGTAAAGCATAATAGTTTCAGGAGGAAAACAAAACAATGTCGTGCCAAAATGGGAAAGTACCATTTGATCTGAATAAACCACCACATGAACTAAAAGACATTATAACTTTCATGGAATTGGCAAGAAACTATTTAGAACATATAACATCAGCATTCATATTGTTAGCATCCATTGAAGCCTCTCTTGATAATCCCCCAAGATACAGTGGCTATGTGTTCATAATTCAAAATCATTATATTGGTGGACTACAATCCTGTAAAGAACCACCTTCAGCCTATGCTAATCGTTACATTCGAGATCCTGATGATGTGCTTAGAGAAAGTCTTTCAAGTCCTGAAAATACAGACCTACTTCTTCATTTGCTTCAAAAACTACAGGATTTCATTGACACTGACAATCCTTATGAATTAGTATTTAAAAATCTGAGACAAGTTGAAGAAGAAAAGCAAAACTCACAGAGGGAAGGCAAATTCAAGAAGTTAAAATGAACTTCCTAAGCAATTTTACACAAAGACCAACAACGTTGCAATGTGCCAACATCAAGTGAAATTGATTCATTTTCTTGGTCACTGCAAAGAATAGGCACAGACTAGCAAACATTTACTCCAATGAAGACAAACCCATTTTAAGCCCTCATGTCAATCCAATGGTGTATCCTTTGTTTTCATTTGGTGAACATGGATGGAGCCTTTTCCTAAAAAGAATTGATGGGAAAATCTTCATGACTCTTCAATTTTATTTGCCATCATTTGGCCATCAGACAAGAGACAAGGGAGCCTTATTCATAGTTCCAACAAGCTTTTTCAGCAGTATGTGCTTGACTGTTACGTCAAACCAAACTCAGAAGCTACTTTATGTTGAAAA
This sequence comes from Polypterus bichir lapradei, assembly GCA_026402145.1. Taxonomy (NCBI): domain Eukaryota; kingdom Metazoa; phylum Chordata; class Cladistia; order Polypteriformes; family Polypteridae; genus Polypterus; species Polypterus bichir. The sequence continues at coordinate 58,434 of JANRMT010062840.1, read as the reverse complement.
ATACAGAGGGCTTATTGGCTGAGTCAACACAACAGCAGCTGCTGAAAGCATCACACAGAGAAATGTGGTCATTTTACCATAATCCTTTGTCAATTATCCACAAAATATGCAACGGAAATCGTTTGTCAGTTTGGAAAGCCCAATTTGTTTTATTACATACACTTGCAACCAAAGTTGGAAAGAAATCCAAGAAAACTTACACCCATACCAAGGCACTGTTCACTGCAAGCACCCAATTGACTACCAACACACCGTATTATTCACAATTGTTATCTGTCTTCATTCTCTAGCCCCTCTTCCACTACTGATGTAACCATTTGGATCTTTCCATAAAAATCAACATGGTAATGGTGTGGCAAGAAGCAGTAATTTCTTAAGGGTATGAGGCAACTATATAGTCTGAAAGAGCTGTTCGGGTCTTTCAGGAAAGACAATGACTACTTTATATTTCTTTTCAGGCGTTTGCTTTAATGTTTCTTTACATTCTGCCAATAGATCACATTTGTGTTTTCTGTGCTTTTTTCTTTTTATCAATAAACCTTTTCTTTCATTTGAACTTCCACATTGAAACTCCTCTAACTACATTTTCCATTCCCTTTTATTTTAATTCTGATAAACACTCTAAAAACACGCAGCAGCACCATACAGTGTGGTGATTGAACTAGTCTTAAAAGATCAAGGATGCCAATTCGGGGCCTGCGAAAACCACTGAACCATCCTGTCTGTCAATTGCTATTTAAAAAAAAAAATCTGTAAACAATTGCAATGCATTCAGATGTTGTAAGTCACCTTAAATTAGTCTTTGCCAAAATGTAATAATTATAAATTGAGTTGCAAGACGTTCAAAATCAACTTCTTCACTACTCTTCAAAGCTCCAAAATCAAATTTCTTCAATACCACCTTTCCTCTGTGTTCAGATTTAATTGAAACAACATTTTTGCACATGATTTCAGGTTCTGATCTACAAATTGCTAAACCTATATTAAACTGAGAGAAAACACCACATGTTTTCTTTAAACTGGAAGGCACGGAAACAAATTCTCTAGAATAATGGAAAAGTAGTAGATACAAAAGAAAAAGAGCAGTTTGTACGCCAATAACAAAATGTGATTGTGCACGCATTTGGGACTCCAAAAATGGTGCTGTTTAAGACATTAAAAAAATGGGAGATCTAAAGACAGCACTGGTAGAACCATAAGAAAAACAGCAGCATCACAAAGCAAAAACAAAAGTGCCTCCAACTCCTCTCCAGTGTTGTAAGACAAAGGAACTGTTTGAAATTAATTTGGTTTAAGAGAAAACATGCCATATTCCAGTGGAGTGGGGACAATTTCAAGAACAAAATGTTAATTTTACAACAGCACCTTTTGCAGGATTTACATATCACATTTTGGAATCCACTTCAGCAGCAGTAAGTCAAAGTGTAGGGTCTTTTGTCACTTTGTTATTTGCCCCCCACCAAGGTTAAACCCACTCTTCAGCAGTATGGCCTTCTCGGTTGACAGTTTTTCTAGGCCTAGGCTTTACATTCAGCTTTTACTATTAAGAAAGAATCAGATTGTCTCATATTCATTTTTGCTATCCACTTTCAATTTGGCTCTTAGCATTTTCCTACTCAGACTCCCTACATTCCATGCAGCACTGCTCTCCTCTTACAATTACATTTGGGTTCAAAATATGCACATTTTCTTTTTTATTTGTGTACTGATATTTGCCTTAATGGATTACAAATAATACATACTTCGAGGTCAATTCAGTAATTCATTACATGGGATGGCAAGTGACTTTTCCAAGAAGCATTATATTTAAAGAAAGTCGGCAGTAACAGAGACCTGCTGGGTTTTCATTAAATTGTGTTGAGGACATGTTTGCCGTCAGTAGCATTTCTTAGAAGTACAGAAAAAAAGCAAAATATACAAGTTAGTGTAACCACTCTCAAAGTCAATCTGAAGCAGTGAACTAATTTTTAGTTGAAGTTGCACATTATGCTTTGTCAGGGATGCCAGGGGCAATGACCCGGCCGGGACGCCATGAGGGACTGGATGTGGGTCTGCTCCCACCCTGGATCACGTGGGGGCCGCCTTCCTGGTTGCTTTGGGGGCCACGGGTTGAGGGCATGGAAGCCCCACCCTGCAGGGGCCCGTGGTCACCGCCAGGAGGCACCCCAATGCCTTGGGGACCTGTTGTCTCAGCACTTCCGCCACACCCGGAAGTGCTGGGGGGAAGATATAAGAGGACACCCGGTGAGCTGCCAGGAGAACAGCCGGCACTTCCGCCACGCTGGGGCGTGGCCAACGGGGGTGTGTCGGGATCACCTGGAGCTCATCCGGGTCGAGGATAAAAGGGGCCGTCTCCCTTCATTCGAGGCTGGAGTCGGGTGGAAGCAGGACAAGGCACGAGAGGGGTGTGGAGGCGGCCCGAAGAAGAGGCATTTGTGGCCAGGACTGAGTGTGTTGGGGTTGTGCACTATTTGGACTGGGTCTGAGTGACCAATATTTGTAAATATAATTGTAAATAAACGTGTGGTGGTTTGAAAACAACATGTCCGCCTGTCTGTGTCCAGGTCGGCTCCACAGCTTCTCTGTTTTAGTTTGTCAATGCTTTTAATGGGAGATTTTGAAATTTTAAGACTGTATAAAGCTCAATCTGTTCAAGATATTCTAATGAAAATGTAACTGCCTCAACAAATTTCCTTGTTGAATAAGTGTTGCCACATTTAAAAAAAAAATTGGTCCACAGTGGCGGAGTTGTTTCATGCGGACAGAGAGGCAGCTATGGTTACTGCAATATTATATGCAGACACCCCTAAAAATGAGTGAAAATAACTGTGTATAAAATGTGTTTTGACCACAATTTATGACAATAAATTCTATGCATCTAAAAAAACTGTCTCAGGAAATGTAAATAAGTAGAATAATAAAACAATTTTAACTACTTTTTTTCATACCAATTTACATTGCTACGAATCCTCTATAAGTTTCATTCATACACGTGAAAACTCAACGCCAGAAGTATTCATTGCATGTTTTTTACTAATTTTACTTTATTACATTAAAGTGTGTTAATGATAGGGGTGGCTATTGAGTTGCCCCAAACTTGAACACCACCAAGAGTTCTAGTAAGAGAAAAAAGGAATTTTATTAAAAAAAAACAAAACACACACACACACACACACACACACACACACACACACACACACTTGGGGTGGAATAAACCGAAGAAGCTAAACTAAGTACAAGGAAGAGCAGAGCTTCAGGCATTCCTTGACAGGTACTGCACCCCTGACTGGGCTGGCTTACCCAACTGACTACCAGCACACTGTATTATTCACTTCTTTTTCACGATTCTTATCTGTCTTCATTCTCCAGCCCCTCTTCCACTACCGCTGAAACCATTTGGATTTTTCCATAAAAATCAACATGGTAACAGCGTGGCAAGGAGCAGTTATTTCTTAAGGGTATGAGGCAGCTACATAGTCAGAAAGAAGTGAGGTACAGTACATTAATAAGCAAAAAGCCTGTGCACCTCTTTCACAGAGCAAAATACTCAATCACTAATGAGAAAATACAATTCTTTTTTATCTTAACCTGCTAAATAAATAGCAATCTCTTTTGCAATATAAGCTATTGTTTATTTTTAACACCATTCAACAACCTCCTGGCATGCAGCTCCTCTCTAAATTAAATGACCACCATGACATTCACAGCCATTTCTTGCACAAATACATCTGGAAATGACATTACATAGCAATAGCTCTTCTAAACAAGGCAGTAGATATTGTCAAGAAAAGTAGAGCTAAAGATGTTTTGGTGGGCTACCGCTCACAGGTCAGGTCAAGTCAGGCTGAGGAGCATGCACTGGTACAGCGCGTTGCCGCACCCACCACACGACAAAACAGCTCGGGATCCTGGCTGGCAACCCCCCAGGCAGACACGCGGTGCAGTCCCATCCTCCGGAAATAACCTTCTATCTGCCGCAGCCAGGTGTTACATGGGTGTCCCCTTGGCCTAATCCAGCCAATCAGGTCCTCAACAATGAAGATCCTGTGAGCCGAATCACCCTCAGGAAGTCGCACCACATGGCCGTAGTGCCGTAACGGACGCTCCCTCACAATGCAGGTAATGTTCCTCATTCAGGACTCCATGACCAGTCGCTCATTCGACATAAAGTCAAACCAGTGGTACCCAAGGATTCTCTGAAGAGACACAGTATTGACAGAGTCCAGTCTTCATCTCAGGTCACAATCCAGTAAAACGTAATCAACAGCCAGTTGGTCTTGATTAACAGGTGAAGAAACCATCATGAAAATGTGCATGCTGAAATAAACAGCACTAGCTTTAAGAGTGCCACTCCAAAATCTGTTGTTCAGAAAAGTTACATTGTTAAATAAAATACTGTTTAAAATAAAATCTGCAATGATTAAAGTTAACATAACCACAATATGGAAAACGAAATATGATGAAATTTCTTAATTACTTTTATCAGATTTTTTCACAAATTTGAATCATTCATATAGATCCCTATGCTTTTTAGGACTATGTATTTCATAATTGTAATTCAGTTTATTTAATTTAGGCACAAATGGTATTCCATAGTCAAAAAATGAAAGCAAGACAATTATAAATGTAACATTTGTAAAGAAAAACACATAGCAATCAAACCAGACAAAATAAAAGCATCATTACTTCTGATCTTGTCTCACGAGGCCAAGCAAGAATACACATATGGGGACAACCCTTTAAAACGTTTTTTAATGAACAGCAGCAAAATCTGCCACTGAAAAGGCTACAGTCACAGGGCTTCTTCCGAAAACACGCACACCTAGTTTCTCCATTTGTGCACTTTAAATAGATGTGGTTTCAGGGAGGAAACAAAAGAAACTGAGCAAAAGCCTTGATACTGGGAAAAAATAATTGCTGTTATCAGTTCAGGAGCTCAGTTGCATAATGTATCTGAAAGTTAATCATTAATGTGTACATTGTAATGAGTGCTGCAACAGAGGAGGCAGAGACACACACATACACACAACTGCTTGACTCACTTGTTTGAGAAGTGCTTCTGTTTCCTATGGTATCTTTTTTGATCATTTGACTATTACATCACTGTATATGGCGTAACAACAGCAAATAGAGTTTACAGACGATAAGCATTGTGATCAATGGATATACGACGACGTGTTAAAACACTGTGGCTATATTGTGGCACATGTTTCCTTATCAAATTCGACAGTAATGTTAACATCTGTTAATTATTTGTTCAAACATTCAGTCAGAAGGTGAATGTTGTGCAGCCTCGTTGTGCTTCTACTGGTGCGGTTAGGCATATTTGCTAATTCGAGTGTTTTGACTACTGAAATCTACATCTCCTAAGACTCTTCGCTGTCAGCTATCATAATGACTTGCTGGAGGATGGTGGATGGGGAGAGAGATGAGGAAAACAAAGGCAGAAACAGTTGACTGTGCTTTGAACTGTGCCTATTGCTGTGGGAAACCATTGGGGATGAGTTTACCACGAAAGTACGGAATAAAAAAAAAATTAAAAAAAAATGTGTTGGACTTTAGTTTGTGTCTGTCTGAGACAGGTTCTGGGGAGCTGGACCTCCAACCCTACAGGCCACCCTATTAATTATCTCCCTTGTACAGATGTAAGACTGGACATGGAAGGAAGGATGAGCAAAGCTTCCAATACATTTATGAGAAGACTGCATGGATCAGGTCATAATAGGAATATAGCTTAACCATTTTTTGCCATAGTGGATGTGTTTCACACCAGCTAGTATTTAAAAATGGAGTAAATTCTTAGTTAATTCTGAATTTCGGCTTTATGTTTATGCACTGCATCAATCACAGAATATTTATTCTTTTCTTTCTATGACAGCTAGGGGCTGACCCTTGTCATATTTGCATTTTGTGACACTTGGGGTTAACCAGCAGGAAACAGAGCACAAACATGTTGTTTAAAGGGTTGCTGTGCAAGATACGGTATGTTATATTTATCAACTGGATTTTCAATTTATGTTGAAGTTTATTTATTTATTTATTTTAAACACTTGGTTCCAGCACTGCATTAGCTCATTCTAATTCTTTAAGGTTTTGTATTTGTATGATACGACTGATACTCAGCTGAGATTGCAAGTTTATTTAAGATTATACCAGCAGATGAGGTCACTCAAAAGGTGCCCCCTACTGCATACTGATCACAATCATCACTTTCAGGGGGCTTCCCTCTTGTGGTAAAACACTTATATCTCGAGTGAACATTACAACACATTTTTCAGATTTATGGCTTAAAGTTAACTCAGAATTTCAGCACAGCAGGTCTGTAATCTTAACCAACAATTAAGCTACACATATTTCATATTAGGGCGGCATGGTGGCGCAGTGGGTAGTGCCTCGCAGTTAGGAGACCTGGGTTCGCTTCCCGGGTCCTCCCTGCGTGGAGTTTGCATGTTCTCCCCGTGTCTGCGTGGGTTTCCTCCCAAAGACATGCAGGTTAGGTGCATTGGCAATTCTAAATTGTCCCTAGTGTGTGCATGTGCTGCGGTGGGCTGGCGCCCTGCCCAGGGTTTGTTTCCTGCCTTGTGCCCTGTGTTGGCTGGGATTGGCTCCAGCAGACCCCCCCCCCCCGTGACCCTGTAGTTAGGATATAGTGGGTTGGATAATGGATGGATGGATATTTCATATTAAATTACACATTCTTTCAAATATATTTAAATAAAGTGTAAAATGTTCTGGAAGGAAGTATATAACACCTGCATGGAAAATGTTTAAGTTACTAATAAAAAAATAATTATTTCATCTGACCTCAGCACTGATGTTAAACCTGATATTAAACCAAATGCAGTTTTCATTATATTTGTTTAGTTTTTTTTTTTTATTTTGCAAAAAGTGTTGATTGTCGTTCAGGTTGGAGGAGAACCTGGGGTAAAAAAGTAAAAGAAAATGAGGGTGAAAAAAGCCCCCAAAAAGAAAAAAGTGCTTGTTGTTTTGAAACTGCTGCTTGAGAAACATGTGTTAGCACTGCTGCTTTCAAGAGGCTTGTGATAATTTCATTTTGAAATCACACCCTGTCATGAATCAACTTCATAGTGTTTAGGTTTTCTGCCTCTCTTTACTCCTCCTGGAATTATAGCTGTGCTGATGCAAACAACTGTCAGGCTGCATTTGTTTTATCAGATTGCTAATTGCCATCTAGCTATGAGAGTAACAGTAATACTCAGCTTCTTGTGCTCTGCTTTTGTTTGCTATCCATTGTTAACTTTGCACTACCTTTCTAATCACTCAGATATATATTTATGTACTGTATATTGACTGTTTAGCAAGTTGCGACGATAGTTCAACATATACGATACCACACAATAAGCTCTGATGAACTAGTCTCAACAGAAAAATAAATTTTAACATTACAAATGTAATAGTGTTCACATCAAAACAGAAAACTTGTGCAGCATATCAAATGTGTGAAAGCATTTGCAGTACATATATACAAAACACAAAATACAGTCTGAATTAAGGAGTCTTTTTTTGCAAGTTGAGTAATGCCAGTCCTTGCAAATAACAACCCCTTGCCAACCAGGTCCACAGTGACTGGTAAGTGTTCAGCTCTCTAGAACCATCATTACCCTGAGCTTGTACTTTTAGATCTAAAGGCACTGAGTCTTTGATATTCTGTTTTGCCCTCATATCCTCTTTGCCCACTGCTTTGTGATGCACTAAATCCATTTCAATGTTTTATAATCCAAAATGAGACTAAAAACACACTTAAACTGGCAAAGTAAATATGATAATGTAAGTGCTGGTGGTAAAAATCAACTATGGCCATCCACAATCTATTATTTCACTGTCACGTCAGTCAGTCATTTTCCAACCCACTATATCCTAACACAGGGTCACGGGGGGTCTGCTGGAGCCAATCCCAGCCAACATAGGGTGCAAGGCAGGAACAAACCCTGGGCAGGGTGCCAGCCCACCACAGTATTATTTCACTGATTAAAAAAAAAAAAAAAAAAAGACTCTAATGGAGACAAAAGACAAATTCATTATATACACCCATCCATCCATCCATCATCCAACCCACTATATCCTAACTACTATCCTAATCTATGGCCTTTCAAATGAATACATCTGAGGCATTTTTACTAAATTTAATTTGTGAGTTATTAACCACAAGAGTAATCAATAACTCTAATACAGGGTTTGATTAAATCTTTCTTGAGCTGGGTTTGGCAAAACTGTCTAATGTTGTTTAAAATTTAAAGTGAAGCAGCCCCAAAATGCTAAATGAGTCAGTAAACTATTTCCAAAAATCTCTCTCAGTTATACCACTCAGCAAATCAGAAGCGATGTGATTCCCTAATCTGCTCATCCCACACTGTATATGAAGGTCACAAACATGTAGCTTATTACCATATATCGCAAATAGCTATTTTTTGGCTCAGGCTTTTTGGGATGTGGGAGAACAGGAACCTTTTGATCTTTGTGGTAGGACTGGGATTCAAAGTTACTGTTATTTGTTGAAATAAAAGAAAGAATCAGTGATCCATATCTACCTTTTTAGTGTATCAAACCCATCCATCCATTATCCAACCCGCTATATCCTAACTACAGGGTCACAGGAGTCTGCTAGAGCCAACCCCAGCCAACACAGGGTGCAAGGCAGGAAACAAATGCCGGGCAGGGCACGCACACACACACCCACACCAACACCAAGCACACACTAGGGACAGTTTAGAATTGCCAAAGCACCTAATCTGCATGTCTTTGGACTGTGGGAGGAAACCGGAGTACCCGGAGGAAACCCACGCAGACACGGGGAGAACATGCAAATTCCACGCAGGGAGGACCCAGGAGGCGTGCCGCCCCTCATTATATACACAATATTAATAAATGTATATATATGTCATATAATACAGTATAAAGCTCAATTACAAAGACACCTTAGATAAATGTATTTGTTAAGACGACGATGATGATGATGAATCACTGCCTGGTCAATAAAATATGGCATTTAATTTATTCATTTCTCCTTTTTAAAAAACACAAAGACTCACGGTGTCCTAGTTTATACATGGTAGTAAAATTACCATTCTAGTGCCTAAGAGTACACAGCCATTTCAGCAGAGTTTTTCGCACATGAACCATAAATCAGTATAAATCAGCCTTCAAGCACAACTCTCCCTGTCAGCTTCAGTTTGCTGATAAAACAGCTACACGCAGGCCAGATGGATGGATGCACGGAGCCAAACTGTGGTGGGATCCACACAGAAGCTGCATTTGAAAAGGAACAGATTTCTTTTTCTTAATGGACAAAATGCTGCCTGTCTCACTGATGACAAAATAATCTATCTAGACAAAAATTCAAATAGGCTGTTTCTGGGACTGATGTGAAATTACAAGGTAGCCTATCTAAAAAAAATCCCACATTATTGCATACTTACTGGCTTCCACTGCAATACAACACCAACAGGAGAAATGTAACATTTTGAGTATTCCAGATTCATATATGAATATGAAAAATTTCTCTTAAGTGGATGAACAATTATATGCATGAGGAAAAAAAAGCTATGCAATGCACTTACCACACTGAAAGTGTAAAAAACAGCTCAGAATAAGTTGTGTCCTCTCTACAACATTTATGACACGGGTGTCCTACTCCGGTCCTGGTGGGCCGCAGTGGCTGCAGGTTTTCCTTCTAACTTTTCCTAATCATTGACCAGTTTTCACTGCTAATTAACTCCTCTTCCCTTCATTTTAATAGCCATGTTTTTAAGGATTCAGTCCACTGAATTGATTTTTTATTTTCATTAAATGGCAGCCAAAATCCTGAGTTGGCTTGTCTTGTGGTGGGTCCGGCAATGTGCTGGATCAGTGTATGCTCCTAACCTCAAACAGAAATGAGACGTGAAAACGAGCCAACAGATGACGAGCTAAATTGGGGCTTCAAACTCCAATCAATTTCACTCCAACCAGTTTCTTAATGAGAAGCCAGTTCATTAAACTCGTTATTTAATTCCATGGCCTGTTGCTGTTCTCATTCTGACACAGCAGACATTTACAAAACATTTTGATTTGTTTTTTCCTAAGAACACCATCAAAATGTTTTGGTAACCTGAGCAGATTAACCTTACTGAGACCTTCACCTTACTTTATTGACCCAGGAAGCGAACCCAGGTCTCCTAACTGCGAGGCAGCAGCACTACCCACTGTGCCACCATTCTGCCCGTGGTAACCATGCAGTGACACATTTATATAAGCAAGAAGACCCATTGCCATAACTAGGCAGATCTGGTCAATGGTGTTTTACTTTTCACTAAAACATTCAGCAGAAGCTGCTTTTTTTTTTTTTAATTTTCATAACAGGATATTTGTAAAGGTGTTTGTTTAAATGAACAAGTGGTTGATGGAAATAAAAAAAAACACTTAACCTCTATGGGTTAATTAATTAGAAAAGGAAAACAGAAATTATACTTTCACAATGAAAATGCTCATTAAAGTAATTTACTAACTGTACGGACTAAAAAGTACACTATCCTGTACATGGAAAATCAAGTATAGCATATCAGGCACGTTAGAACTATTATCTATTGATAATGGGTCGTTACATATTTGGTACTTCACTTATCAGATAACCTAATGCCAATTCTTTTCAAGATGATGTATTGGGCCAGCTATGCCAAAATTCTTTGCAGATGTATAGAGAATTACACGTAATTGTATCCCTAATTGTTTCCTGTAATGAAGACTGGGCACCGTTAAAGAAACTTTCTCCATTTCTTTTACAAAGAAGCTTTAAGTATTGTATTCAAGACAGTAGAAATTATATGGGAAAATTCTTTGTGCACTCCAGCTAATAAAACCATTGCACTCATGACTTGACCTTTTAAAACAAACAAGATAAAAGTAATATTGGCAAGATATATCAGTTTTTATTAAAATGATCACACCTTCAGAATTACATTTTTAAAGAATTCAAACTTCTTTTAATTAATATATCAAGTAGAATGTGTTCTTTTGTCACATACATTAAATGCAGTGCAGGGATTTCTTTTTTACTTAAGTGTAATAACAGTAATCTTTATTTTGGTACAGAAACTATAAAGCACCTTGAGCATGGGGAAGGTGCTATATAAATAAAATCTCACTGTTATTAATGTATTTGTACCTTAAACCCCAAATTTATGAAAAAAATTTTAGAATGAGAAAACAATCACATAGAGCACGCCTAAAGCAGTTAACATCTGAAAAGGTTAAAGGCAGCTTATAGTTAATTTTATTCCATACTAAAAAATAAAAATTGTTATAAACCTAACATTGTTAATAACACAATGTTTTCCTTTTATTTAATTATTTTTATTTTTCTCCATAAGGTTTCAACAATTAACAATGATAAACATGGCAGTATGTAGCCATTCACTGATGAACGCCACTCTAAGGTCCCTCCATTCCACTTCTAGGCAGGTTCCATTTAGGTTTACAGAGTACTATCACATGTGTTAAATTCAGGATCATTCTCTTTAATGCTAACAAAGATTTATATTACCTCCACTCCATTATCTTTATGAATTAAATATAAAGGTGCAGTCTAGGCTTACAGATTAATTAATTTAGAGATCTGATGGCTATATTTTTTAAATATTTTTTTTACACAGATAATTTATAGATACTATTATTGTATTGGCCACATCTGACATTCAGGACACATTAGAGAATTTCAAAGCCATCTAATATGTCCAAAGGTGAAGTCGTGGTTCTCTCCCAGAAAAGAGTGGCCGGCTTTCTGCAACAAAGGAAGTGGCGGAGGTGGGGGAGGGGATTTCACGGTTGCTGCATGAAGAGAGGAGATGTAATTACATTGCTGTCTTAATCATGAGTACGAATAAAAATGTGAATGACACTCTCTGCAACAGACTTAACTGTGACTTTACTCGTCTATTCTGCCATTCTCACCAATGGCCAAGAGTTTGGGGTAAAGTTTTAAAAGCTTAGACTACAGGAATAAGCTGGAAAATATACAAAGAGTTTAAAGAAGAGACGCTGATCCTCTGGGTCAACAGATGACAGCTAAGATAGAATTGGACATTTATTGAAGATGACCCAACAAGCTAAGATGGAATTGGGCATGTACTGAAGATGACCCAACAACCCTACTCTGTTCAGTGATTGCATGGACTGGATGTTGGGCATCATGGGTCCAGCGGCTGTGGGGCATTTGTTGGTGAAGAGAGATTCACGATCTTGACTTTACCAACGATGCCATGATTTTTGCAGAATCAATGGAGGCTCTGATCGGGGCTCTTAAGACACTGAGCGAGGAGTCTGAGTGCCTGAAATTGCGAGTGTCCTGATAAAAACCAATCCACACCTTTAATGACCTCTTGGGCACAGCTATCAGCAGTGTGTCTGTCTGCAGAGTCGACAGATTACTTACCTCTGCAGTGACATTCATGTCTCTGGTGACTCTTGCTATGAGGTCAGTAGACGAATTGAGAGAGCATGGGGGGTTATGAGGTCACAGGAAAGAGGTGTGTGGTACTCCTGATTTTTTTTGCAAAAGGACGAAGGTCCAAGTCTTTACAGTCCTGGTGCTTCCTGTCTTGCTATGTGGTTGCAGGACACGGACACTATCCAGCGACTATGACGAAGACTGGACTCCTTGGGTACTGTGTCTCTTCAGAGAATCCTTGGGTACCGCTGGTTTGATTTTGTGTCGAATGATTGGTTGCTCATGGAGTCTCAAATGAGGCACATTACCTGCATCGTGAGGGAGCGTCAATTCCGGCACTAAGGCTGCTAAGACATGATTCCCTGAGGGTGATCCAGAGGATCCCAGCAGCTGGACCTGGCCAAGGGGACGCCCATGTAACACCTGGCTGTAGCAGATAGACGGTCATTTCTGGAGTGTAGGACTGGGCCACGTGTCTGCCTGGGGGGTTGCCAACCAGGATCCCGAGCTGTTTCGACATGTGGTGGGTGCGGCAACACGCTGTACTAGTGCATGCTCCCTAACCTGACCTGACCTGACCCAACGAGCTCAGCTACTGGGAGAAGAACCATAAAATGACTGATGAATTATTTACATTTAGCTATCTAAACATAGTTTAACATTAGCAGTTGATAACACACAATTTACTGTCATCAGCAAGGTGTCTCTGTGTTACAGTATGTGACATATGTAAGCATAGTCTGCTGCTGGACAAAGATTAGGTACAAATTTAAAAAGAGAACCTGAAGGCTGCTTTTTAGCTAGTATTTGTTCAGAGCAGATCCAAACAGTGAGACAGAAACACAGAGCAAGATAAAACTCTTACCTCCGTCTGCAGAATAGCAGCTCTCTGTTCTTTGGCAGTGAGTGACTCTTTGAGAACTTCAATATGTTGCTTACAATCTGAATTCTGATTTGTCAACGTCTCCAGCTTGGTTTGTAAGGCAAGGAGCTCTGACTCTTTTTTTGATAGCTCTTGTTTTAACTGGTCAATCTGTTAAAAAAATAGTAATAGTAAAATGAGAATGAACATCATCATTGAGATTATGCTATGAAGAAGTTCAAACGATATCGGTGCAATACCAAATCATCAACTAAAATGTTACAAAATAAAAGCAACAATGTATATTTTTGTATTTTCCATTATGTTCTACTGGGATGCTTAGAGAAAGGAATTTAAATTAACACAGCAAACGAACAGTCCTCTTTTCTTACCTGTAGAAGAGATACCATTGAACAACCGGAGGAGCAATAAGGCCCCTAAGCCCCACCTCCAACCCCCCTCTTTTAGTCCCAGCACTACTTAAGTGACAAACCGACAAACTGACATCATCTTTTTGAACTAGCCCAAGAAATAGACACCTACTATGTCTGAGACTGCCTAGGAAACTAAATGTCAGAAGATGAAAGTGCTCTTGTTGTTTTAAATTGAGTCGCCCATGGCACCCCATCATTTTCACAATTTTATTGTTGTCTTGTCCGAGGAAAAGTGTAAAGCTCTGCTCCAATGCATCACTTAACATGGCATGCAGTAGCATGAGAAGATGTGAGACATGTGCCATTTTGTATTACGCTTTGTCTCACATACCAGATGCATCTTTTCAAATATATTATCTCTCACCTGGACAACAGTCATTGTTTGAAAAAAAACTCTTATAACTCTCACTGTACTGGATTTATACAAGATAGTCTGCCTCTGCTGTAGTCTCACCCATGAATCCTAAATAGGGCACAAAATACCATAAATATATTATTTGTATTTTGTTACAATTTAAGAAATTAAGGGACTGTCATTCACTATGCAGTACACGATTTGTCCACTATATGCAGTATCTAAGAATGTATCTATCACATAAGACATGATTCTACTACACTGTATTCATAGGACAACATTACCTTTAAAACTTGCCATGTATGTTGTACCATCCAACAAAAATAAATTAACCCATATCACCAAAAAAGTAACTGGTCTATGTTTAATTTAAATTTGCATATAGATAAATACAACACAACTGTACTGACATTAAAAAGGCAAGAGGTTAAAACTAGGGTGATTATCCCCATAAAAAGGAGGAGGAGGTGAAACTCACACCTGACAAAATCTCTCCATACTAATGTATCTTTATCGAAACCTTTTTTGTGCCAAAGCCAAGTCAATAACCAGAAATCAAAGTCAGAGACAAAACTGTAAGTTCAGAAACCAGAAACTCAAGATGGAAATAAGCAATAAGTTTGGCAGTGTTATTATCCAAATCACCAATATGGAATAAATCTTTTGCGCCAGAGTTAAAGTGCAAGGAGAAGTGACAACTGAAACAACGTTCCATGGTAACTAAGAACAGCGTGCTGGTAACGCAAGTCATTAGGGGGCGCCAGCCAACTGCAAAACAAGATAATGTTGTTGCACTGGGACTTAATAATAAGGAAATACTATAATGCAAAGAAACAACAGAAAAACTCTAAAGAAAAAGCAGTCCCAAATACATTTTTGTTGTAAAACATGTATTTTAAGAGAAAAAATATTCGCAAAGTAACACATCATAACAGCGCACATTTACTACCAAAGCTCTTAAGGCAAAAACGAAAAAATGGTGAGTGATAGGCACACTTCAAGCACCGATTATAATAGACTGTGGGAAGTTCCAGCATGCATACATTATATCATATTTGAAATTTATTTGCTGCTGGCAGTACCCTGTCCCAACAACACCTTAATAATTGTAATTGGTTTGTAGAACTTTATTTTTCTAATTTTTTTGTATCTCTGCATTATTTTTAGTTGCTCAATTATTTAATGTTTGTAAAACACATATGTTAGTTAGCATTCTAAAGAAAGTACGTTGATGGTATATTAGCCATACAAGTTTGAACTGATCTCTTCAATAATCGACAGTTAAGTTTTGACAAGAAAAAAAAATGTAATGTTGTATCATCACATCATGCCACATACAAAACATCACAATGAAAAATACAAATTTTAACATTAGTAAAACAAAAATAGCCAGAGCCCTACTGCCATCTGATTATGCTATTTATGGTTATTATTATAGTATAGTTTGGAGCACACCCCACAGGGTGCTTCAAGGGACACGGTCGAATGCCTTCTCCAAATCAACAAAACACATGTGGACTGGTCAGGCAAACTCCCAAGCCCCCTCCAGGATCCTGGCCAGGGTGTAGAGCTGGTCCAGTGTTCCACGGCCGGGACAGAATCCACATTGTTCCTCTTGAATCCAAGATTCAACCATGAACCGAACTCTCTACTCCAGCACCCCTGAATAGACATTACCGTGGAGGCTGTGGGGTGTGCTCCAAGAGTACGGGGTACAAGGCTTGTTGTTACGAGCCATTCAGTCCCTGTACAGGAGGAGCAGGAGCTTGGTCCGCATTGCCAGTAATAAGTCGAACTCGTTTCCTGTTGAGGCTGGACTCCGCCAGGGTTGCCCTTTGTCATCGATTCTGTTCGTAAGTGCTATCAATCTCTGTGCATCCCCTATTGTTACCCTGCTGCAGATGCTTTCTGTAGTCCGTGGCTTAAATAACTGTAGCTCCAACAGTTTTATGTCTTCATCACAAGTAGTTAAAGACTGTAAGTGACTGTAAAAGTAGAATTTTTTGTGAATTTATTGTTTAGATGCCTACAGAAACAAAGACAGCAATTACTTCCTTGGCTGTACCTGACACTGCTAGAAGTGATTTTGTTGAGATGAAAAGGATGAGGCAGAGGATCATCCACCCCGGGTCTTGTGGGGTGAGATGTTCCGGTAAAGGGAGACAAGCTGTGCAGTGAAGCACATATACAGTTTTCTTTAAAAATGGATGAATTTCACTTTATTTTAATAAAGCAGGAATATGCTGTTTTACAGCATGTGTGCAATCTCAGAACGCAGATAAACTCTCGATAACATTCTTGGCTTGCAAATGGACACGTTTGACAAGTTCTTAAGAATTTTGTTTCACTTAAACTTCATTTTAAACTGCAAGAAGAGGTATGCATTTTTAAATATATAATAATGGTTCACTTTGTCCATTTTGTGTAATTTATTAAATACTCCTCCTCACCCTTATTTGGACTGTGTTGGCATTTTATAAGTTTGGGGGCTGCTTCAGAATCTCTTAATTTGGTCACACTTTTAACAGAAATTGTTACAATATGTGTCAGCTTGGGTTTGTGTGTATTTTATGATTACTTGTTGTTTTGGTTAAATATGAGGTATATTATTTTCAATGTCTTTTTGTGTCTACCATTGGTTTTATTTTTCTGTAACAGTATACTATTGTCTTTAAATGACAGTTTACCCCTTCTGTCTGTGGGTGATAGCCCAACCTGACATCACCATATGCAAGTCTTCCCTCTGGCTAGTTAAAGTGCAGGGATGAGGAGCTCAGGCAAAGGTGTATTAATGTTATTTGGATTACTAAGAGTTGGTGTTTCTCGTTTGGATATTCAGTTTTGTTTCCTTTTATTTCTGCTTGGCTCTTGGAAGCTTCTCTTAAACACATTAGGACTTGTTAGTTTGGATTGCCTTTCGGGCAACTCCTTTCAGTAGTTTTATTAATTTTGTTAAATGTTTCAGTTTTTGAAAATAATTCTTCATTTATAAAGAACCATTGTCTTTTGGCAACAAGTCAAAGTTCTGACGGTTTACTCCTCCTTGTTGGGCATTGATAATATTTCTTGGAACTCTTTGTATATTTTTTTTTTAATGAGTTAACTTTCCATTTGTTGTGCCTGCTAGGCCAGAGGCCTGTAGGTGGTAGTTATGACTAATCGGTCTGGGTGAACATCTTATGAGTTAGCCAATATTGGCTGCTTTATGGTTCTTCTGGAGGCTTCAGCATAATGTTATCATGTCTGAGACTCCAGATCACCAGACTAATAGTTTCATTATTTGAATATTACATGGTTCTGCCGTGATTCAATTTACCATTCACTTAAATTTGATAAGGACCTCAGGAAAATAAATTCTAATGTGATTTAAATAGCCATCTTTGCCATTAGCATGATAAACGTTACACAGCAACATGGTAAAAATCAGAACTGTCACAACGCAACCCCTCAAAATGAACAGGAAGAGAAACCTTCTCAAAATTCTGAAAATAAAATAAGTTTAGGATACATGGCATTTAACTTTAGGGCATGGAAACCTGGGAATGATCTTCATAATAATACTGCAGAAACTCCATGAGTCTTGGCATTTAGATCAAGGCCAAGACTCATTATTTTATCACTGTGGTCTCTTTTTGATCTGCTCCTGAGTATGTTCCATACAAGTTTCTTTATATTTTTTTATAATTACTTATAACTGTTTAGCCATTACCAGATCTTTTCCAGTTTCTTTCTCTTGGTTGTGTTTATGAGAGATTTATATACAGTATTAATATCACATTTAAATACTATTTCCACGTGAGCTACTGCTCTCCACACAAATATTCTGGTGTCACAAAATGGTGTCTCAAACATGATACAATGGGGGGTAAGGCTACTAGAGCAGGCCAGGACATTAGCTAGTCCAGAACAGCCTAACCCAGCCCAGCTTACTTCAACTGCTAATTGCAGGTTTTGACTAAGTTTCAGCCAAAAACTGAAGATAAGGTTCAAAAAATAAATTTCAATGTTCCAAAAAGCCTCCTAAGGGGGAGAACCGTGGAAAAACTGTGGCATGTGACAAAGTCAACACAACTCTTTTAAAAAATAAAAATATTTATTCAAACAAAAGAGACTAACAGGCAAACAGGTCCCAATACACCAACCCAAAAACTGAATTCAAAATTCAGGATTGTTATCACAATAAGCAACTATAATAGTTCTACTTCTCCATGTTCACTTTGTTCTCACATTTTTCTGATCAATTCATGTTCCCCTTATGTTGGAAAGAGATGACCTTTCAATTCTTGGGCAGTCTTTGACGTTAACTCCCCAGCTCTTTGGATTTCCCAAGCAGATTTTCTACTATCACTGAAAATGGCCATCTCGTACTTGCTTGTTAGATGGGTCTAACACAAAGATGCTGTAAGAGATCTATTAACAAACACACAAATATATATATATATATATTTTGTATATATATATATAGTATATATATATATATATTGTATATATATATATATAGAGTATATATATATATATATATATACTGTATATATATATATTAAATTGCTACCTGTTTCATCATGTTAATGAAAAACTTCCCACACCTTTGTTTCTAATTGAAAAGAAGTTTATGAGTTCAGATTTGATAAAAAAAAAAAATCACAGATTATAATAGATTCCTGTTCTTCAATATTTTCTAAAACTTAACACATTTAAATATTGCAATTTTGAAAATTAAATTTATTACTTCTAAAGATTATTAAACATTCACATACCATACCTCTGAAATGAAAAAAAGATGCAAAAACAAACCCTAGATCTGTATTTTTCTTCCAAAAATCTTTAGACAATTATACCATTTCTCTTAATAATGTTCATGTTTAAAAATGGATGTTAATACAAGGATGGATTATTAGATCCATCACCCTTCTCCATAACCTCCTCTTTAAAATTTCACAGATTATTTTGGAATAAAAAAAAAAAGAGTTTCTCCTATTTGCATTCTGAGCCAATATAAAAAAATAAATACCATATTCAAAGTATTATAAAATATATCTGGTATGAGTTTCATTACAAGCAATGTATCATTTTTATCATACTATACTTGCTTTGTGTTATAGTAAACAGTTACCCATTAACCACAATAGCATAAAGCAAGACAAAGGGGAGTCAAAGACAAATGAGTATTCTCCTAGTTTCTGCATCACTGACCAGCATATCAAGCGATATCCAGTTGGATACCCAGAAATGTCACTGTGCATTGCTCTGCTTGATTAGTGGTGATGGGATCAATGGAAACATAATGACTAGCTGCTTTCTCACATTACAGGCAATTTAGAAAGCAGAAGTTCAGAACGGTGGTCAATGTCTAGAACAATGATGCAAAGATGGCAGCAGTAACAGTAGTAACACCTCCCTTGCAACGGCATAACATATTGCGACTACAAGCAAAACTAGGCAACACCCTACACAAATTTTTTTGGGGGGAGAGGATATAAAAACTCTTAAGAACACACCAGAGTGAGTCAATAGCAAATATAAATATAATGTTTTACCTCTTTTCATAATCAAAAACATTAAACACTATTGGTAATAAAACCAATAATGCAAAACGTTGCTTGACAATATAATCCACTCCAGGGGTTCCCAAACCTTTGTCTTGGTGTACCACCCGCCCAGATTGAAATGTTCCAAAGTACTGCTATTTTACAGTTAAATTGTTAAGCACTGAACTTTTATTAGGTCGAACTAAAGGCTCTAGTTCTTCATCCACTGAAAAATGTATGTATGTATTTGTGGGGTTTATCAAGGTACTGTGAATAGCTTTTGTGCCTGTGGTACATTTCATTTTTCTATTTTTTTTTTTTTTATAAATTATTTTTTAACATACGAACAATAGTATGGTTTTGAATGGAATAAAAAAAGCCTTTAAATTCAGTATTTTTAATTTACAAAAATATACAGTGCAGAGCCTGAATAAACCACATGACACAAGGAATGGGTGTGCACAGCACTGGAATTCTTATGTGTTGAGTAATTCCACTGCAGATTGAAATGCTGTAAAGCAGTAGGAAGCGGATATATAATTAAACAGGATCTTAATTGCCCCAAATATAGGCAGATAAAAAATAGTAACAATATTTGCAACCACTTTTAAACTTTACTGTTGAGCTCTGAGTACATTACAAACATAATATTGCAATACGCTTCTTCAGCAATTAAGAAAGTTAAGCTGAAAATAATCCTGCAATATTGCTATACTAAACCCAGGCCTCAGTTACTTTTTCCATTACTTTTCACATTTCACTTCATAGTAAGACTTGAAACCATGAAAAGGGAAACCAAAAGTACAAACATCATTATATATATTCATTTTATAAAGTATAGTTCAGAATTTTTATAT
>JANRMT010062840.1:0-31709 GCA_026402145.1 Polypterus bichir lapradei | reverse complement strand
TGTGGTAAATTCAGTTGATTGGACATGATTTGGAAAGGCACACACCTATCTATATAAGATCCCACAGTTGACAGCTCATGTCAGAGCACAAACCAAGCATGAAGTCAAAGGAATTCTCTGTAGACCTCCGAGGCAGGATTATCTCGAGGCACAAATCTGGGGAAGGTTACAGAAAAATTTCTGCTGCTTTGAAGGTCCCAATGAGCACAGTGGCCTCCATCATCCGTAAGTGGAAGAAGTTCGAAACCACCAGGACTCTTCCTAGAGTTGGCCTAAACTGAGCGATCGGGGGAGAAGGGCCTTAGTCAGGGAGGTGACCAAGAACCTGATGGTCACTCTGTCAGAGCTCCAGAGGTCCTCTGTGGAGAGAGGAGAACCTTCCAGAAGGACAACCATCTCTGCAGCAATCCACCAATCAGGCCTGTATGGTAGAGTGGCCAGACAGAAGCCACTCTTTAGTAAAAGGCACATGGCAGCCCACCTGGAGTTTGCCAAAAGGCACCTGAAGGACTCTCAGACCATGAGAAACAAAATTCTCTGGTCTGATGAGACAAAGATTGAACTCTTTGGTGTGAATGCCAGGCGTCACATTTGGAGGAAACAAGGCACCGCTCATCACCAGGCCAATACCATCCCTACAGTGAAGCATGGTGGTGGCAGCATCATGCTGTGGGGATGTTTTTCAGCGGCAGGAACTGGGAGACTAGTCAGCATAAAGGAAAAGATGACTGCAGCAATGTACAGAGACATCCTGGATGAAAACCTGCTCCAGAGCGCTCTTGACCTCAGACTGGGGCGACGGTTCATCTTTCAGCAGGACAACGACCCTAAGCACACAGCCAAGATATCAAAGGAGAGGCTTCAGGACAACTCTGTGAATGTCCTTAAAGTGGCCCAGCCAGAGCCCAGACTTGAATCCGATTGAACATCTCTGGAGAGATCTTAAAATGGCTGTGCACCGACGCTTCCCATCCAACCTGATGGAACTTGAGAGGTGCTGCAAAGAGGAATGGGTGAAACTGGCCAAGGATAGGTGTGCCAAGCTTGTGGCATCATATTCAAAAAGACTTGAGGCTGTAATTGCTGCCAAAGGTGCATCGACAAAGTATTGAGCAAAGGCTGTGAATACTTATATACATGTGATTTCTCAGTTTTTTTTATTTTTAATAAATTTGCAAAAACCTCAAGTAAACTTTTTTCATGTTGTCTTTATGGGGTGTTGTGTGTAGAATTCTGAGGAAAAAAATGAATTTAATCCATTTTGGAATAAGGCTGTAACAAAACAAAATGTGGAAAAAGTGATGCGCTGTGAATACTTTCTGGATGCACTGTATATACTATAAGTCTGACTCAGCAAGACTACTCCACTTACATGTCAGATTGCAAACACCCCTTTCATGACTATAAGACCACCATTAGCTGGATATTTTTTGCATAATTGCATATATTTGGTTTACTTGTGTTAGTATCAATACCTCCACAGGTTTGCTGTTCCTGCTATATTCAAGCCCATTCATTTTCCCTATTAACTGAATACACACCCAATCCATTGAAGCCTATCTACTTTAAATAGGAAAGTTAATTTTCTCCACACAAGATGCTAAAATTATTACAAGTATACATAATAAAATGACAATTTCATGTAATGTTTTGTTAATTAATAAATAATGTTTCATTAAGTCATATAGTAAAATCACACTGCACACAGCAAAAACAAAACACATGCTCCTCTAAAGCTGCTAGCTGCATATCTCTATCATTCATTTACAGCATTTCTATGTTTTAGCTTGGAGTGTTTTAAATAAAGCCTGAAGTCTGATAGCATTGGTATTAGCTCCTGTATTATACTAAGCTCCTTGAATCCTGATAGTATAGTGCAGCAGTTTCAAAACAATCATGCAACACTGCTTGCCAAAAGCACAAACCTGAGTTTGTTGTTTTAAAGCTCTGTATAATTCACAGAAATGCAATCAAGAGGTATAATGTGTGCTAATTTTCATTTGCCGTATTATAGTTAGCTGGTGATGCACTTGTTTTAGCACAAATTATCGAGACGTCCACTCACATATTGTTAAACTCTAACAACTATTTGGCATTAAATCTAATCTTTCACAGAACATTAATATGTCATTTTCAATAACAGAATGCAAAGAATAAAAGAAAGAGAAACTCAGAGTTGACTATTAGTTTTACTTTTAACTGCAAGAGCTTAGTTGACAAAGCTGAATACAGTAAAACTGAATGAATGATGTGTTATATTCAATAAAATTTAAAATGAATGTCATTAAAAGAAAAATAAATAAAATAACACCCTTACCAGAGACTCAAAAAACTAACCGTCTAGAGAAGCAGAAGCTCTACTAAGAGATCTGCCACTCAGACTATTACTATTTTAACAACCCACCCATTAACCATTTTTTCCCATTCTGTTTGTCCAAAGCTTGTGGCCATGGATGAGGATGGGAATATACAGCTGAGACTTGAGACTTGTCTCCCACTTATTGAGAATAGACTGGCAAAACACTGATAAAGAAATATCCTTCTTCCAGTAAAAGACTTTTATTTGCTTTAACTACCACATTTGAGCCAGCTGCCCCCATTCATTTAGGAAGCAACCCACCATTTATCTAAAACAGGACAAAGATATTACATTTACAGAAGATCTGCGGTGGGCTGGCTCCCTGTCCGGGGTTTGTTTCCCGCCTTGTGCCCTGTGTTGGCTGGGATTGGCTCCAACAGACCCCCATGACCCTGTAGTTATGATATAGCAGGTTGGATGATAGATGCATGGATGGATGGATGAATTTACAGAAGATGATTCTATTTGTTCAAAAAGAGAATTCATCACAGATACAGAAGCAAACTGATCCATTTAAAGTTTAAAATCACCTTTAGATAAAGCCATGATGACCATTTTGCAAAATACAGCAATGCAATGTTCATATTCCTAAAATGTATAATATATCGTCATTAAACCATTATACATTCTACTCATTAAAAGTCTGAGCAGGAGAGGAGACTACGCATACCATCGGTGGAGTAATATGCTGACCGGAATTTGATTCCAACTAGAAGAATACAATTATTACTTCTGTGCAACAGTACAGGAACTTTAAAAGCTCATAGGCGCTCTGTTGAAGCCTTTGCAGCTGATTTCATAAAAACAGGTCTTAAGCTTCCTACAGTTTCAAAAGCATATTTAAAATGAAGTAGAAACCATCCAAACTTAAATATAAAAGTAAGGAGAAAAACTGTTCCAGCATTACAGAACAAATATAGAATGTGAAATGTGTGCGTTGGACTTGCACTAGTGTATCCAGTGAGCCAGCACAGCATATGTTTTTCCAGGTATGACCAAACTTCAGCACATCTACAGGATCTCCTTAGTGGCAATGGGGAGCCCTTTTCACTTTACAATTGAACTAAGCTGAGTAACTGACTATACTTCACAATAAAAATATGATAAATGATTTTATTGAATGTGATTTGGGTTTTATAAAGCTGAGAAGCAATGCTATGTCTGTATATAAAAGTAATTCACTGTGTGAATGCTGGTGAACAGCATCAAGTGATGTAATCCAGAATCACTTCACATGTAACACCAAGCTGGCAGAATGAGCTGCCCATCTCCATCCAAACTGCTGACTACCTCACTGTGTTTAAGAAGCATTGGAAGACTTTGTTATTCTGTGAATAACTGAATGATAATGGCTTTTATAAATTCTTATAAATAAGAAACCCATTTGGTTTAAAGCTCTTCACATATGATAGTACATTTTCTAACCTTGTCCTGTATCACTTGTTTCAAAAGAGTAACCCAAACTGATGTTTACTCAATTATGGTGATGTCTTTTGTAAGTCACTTTGGATAAAACGGCCTGCTGAGTGAAAAAAAATGTAAATATAAAGGAGCATTGCTGTAGAGTGCAGTGATTTGGGGGCACACACAAAGGCATGCCATGCCATAAATTCAGGTTTCTAACACTGCTTTCAAAAGACAATGAGGATCAGCCTACTGAAAAGAAGAAAATTACCAATATATACTTCATATGATTCAGGTACTCTCAATATTTTATACAAAATTCCTTTATTAAACGTTCTAAAATAAGCTATAAAGAGAGTAATTTTTTCATTTGATGGTCTTATTTAATGAACTGCATTTCTGCTCAGTACCAAACCACCACTCTGTGTGTATTTATATATACACACTTACTTACACTGTATGTATACACACACATAATGCATACAGTGTTATGTATTTAATATACTATGCATTTATACATAGTATATAATGAGAAAAAACACACTCTTATTGTATGAGGACATACTATACCTGCCATATTACATCAGGATCAAAACAGAATGGAGGAGTGGATTTCTGTAAAATGCACACAATATAAAATGGAAAAAAAAACTGCATTTTATTGCTTTGCAGAGAACATGTAATAAAAAACAAAGTAGAAGTTACACAATTGAAAGAAAAAATGAGTTTAACTTGCCAATAAAATTGTCTAACTGTATACATAAATAACTAGAACATGTTGTTAATGGATAACAGAAAAGAATGTAGGCTGTAGGTGACACTCCTGTTTTCCTTTATACTTCCAATTTATGCAAGACAAAGCACATGTCAGTAAAATGTTCAGTTTTTGTCTGTTAGACATATTCCAATAAATCCCATCCAAGAATATTTTAAGCATTATCTTAAATTTTAAAGGTATATAAACTAACTGAACTATAGTGATATTTTCAGACTCCCTTAATCGCGTTCATGGTCACAGGAGACTGGCGTCTTTTGTGGCTGCATGGACACACAGTGGTCTAAAACCACAGACAGGGCATCAGTCAGAGGACCCACTCGCATTGCATACTAAATTCACCCTCACGAAGAACCAACTTAGAATCACTAGTTAACCTTTTGTGGGTTTGAGAATATCATCTTATTAAGATTGTGCCAGGTAGGTTTCATCGAGGAATGGGGTCTACAAGCAAATAAAAGAAATTTCAAATGAAATGAAAAAAACAGCCCTGTTTATGTGGCTTTATGAAGGAAATTATAAAACAAACAAATAGTGTTAGGACATACTGCTAGTCATATTGCAAATGTGATCTTCATCCTCAACAGAATCTCAGAAAATTGCAGTATTACAAGGTGTTACAGTAACAATTTAAAATTGACTATCTGTAAGTGATTTATTTATGTCATAATAGGCTAGTCAGGTACTGTGTTCAATGTTACAGGGATGCTTACAGTTCAAACTCTTAACCACTTTTTTAGAAGGTTTAAATAAAACTGTCCTTTTATAAGGATCACGTTGCCTACTATTCATAAAAATAAAACACCCATTAATTGAAACACACATAGCACATTTTAGAAAATAATTAAAAGGCTAGTTCTACTGTAGCTTTGTCTGTCTTGCATTTTTTACTTATTGAAGCAATGTTAAAGGAAGAAAACTAAGATATATTTTCAATATTAAAAATAGAAAAGTAACAAATTAAGCAGCACAAGAGATTTCAGCCATTTACTAGTATGGAACCCATGAGAGAGAGTATCAGCAGTTCATATTTATAGATGCCTAAAGCATTTAGTTCTGCATATAATTAAGTTACAAAATGTTTATATACATTTATAAAGCTCTGTCAAAGTTTGCAACAATTTATTGGTTTAATAATTCCCACATATAGCTATAGGAGAAGTAAACATTTTTTTTTATTAAAATTAAATGTGAAAATATTTTACTAAGCTCCATCTGTAGCTATATATACTGTAGTGGTTAGTAATGACAGCCTGAGAAAGAAGGCTTTCAGAGATTACTTTTTCCTCTCCTTTCTTTTAAATACTTTAATAATAAACTAGGAATCAGGATAAAACGGTTTCTAAAATGGGTGAGACGAAATTTAATTTTCTTTCTAAAAGAAAAGTTAAAAAAGATAATAGCTAAAGCAAACCTTCCATATAAAGAAGCATTGCAAGTTGCTCTGGTAGTAAATACTGCCACCATGTACAAGAAATGGGTATATGTGAATTGTGCAAATGGTCCAGACACATTGAGTCTGCAAGACATTTAAATAACAGGAAGAAAACGAATTTGAAGTATAAACACATGTTGGAAACAAACAAAAGTGTGAGACTGACTGAAAGATGACATTCACAAATCAATATAAACTCTGCTCTACAAACGAGGAAAAGGAACTAACAGGGAAAACATACAAAATTCAAGCCATCTTCATAACCCAGAACTGAATTAGCTTCAGAAATCGACAGATGAATGGGTTTCTTTTTGTACCAAGTAAACAGACAATAGTCTGCCCTTTTGACTTTGAACAGCACACTGACTGACCAAAGAAATGTCAGAAAGCTTTTACACCTAGTTCATCATAATTTTCATGTTTTACAGCATCATGAAAATCCAGCCTCAGCCTTCAAACTTGGTGATTGTTGTGACCAGAAAAAAAAACACAAGAAACAGAATTTGTAAAGCATTTGCAAAGGGCTTTTGAGTTGTTCACTCGTAAAGGAAATATTAGTCTTTAAAGCTGCATATCCAACAAAGGACATATAGACACTTTCTGTATTAATAAGGTAAAGTAATACAAAGCGATCTCCATTTGGATTTATACATTTGCGGGGTGCCCTATTAAGATATGATCATTTTTTTTAATTATCATTATTATGATTAATAATAAAAATAATAACAATAATAAGTTATACTTATTTAGCACCCTTCTTATACACAGATATTCACAAGGGCACAGGGAATGCCCTATAAATTAAATATGATGGAAACTATCATCAATGAATTTAACACCAGATAATAGATCAGTACATGAAAAACAACTTTCTGGCTTAACACAGGAAAATAAACAACATTAAATTAGATAGATAGATAGATAGATAGATAGATAGATAGATAGATAGATAGATAGATAGATAGATAGATAGATAGATACTTTATTAATCCCAAGGGGAAATTCACATAATCCAGCAGCAGTATACTGATACAAAAAACAACATTAAATTAAATAGTAATAAAAATGCATGGAAAAGCAGACAATAACTTTGAGTAATGTTAGCATTTACTCCCCCGGGTAGAATTGAAGAGTCGCATAGTGTGGGTGAGGAACGATCTCCTCAGTCTGTCAGTGGAGCAGGACAGTGACAAAAGTCTGTCACTGAAGCTACTCCTCTGCCTGGAGATGACACTGTTCAGTGGATGCAGTGGATTCTTCATGATTGACAGGAGTTTGCTTAATGCCCGTCGCTCTGCCACAGATGTTAAACTGTCCAACTTTATTCCTACAATAGAGCCTGCCTTCTTAACAAGTTTGTCCAGGCGTGAGGCGTCTTTCATCTTTATGCTGCCTCCCCAGCACACCACCGCGTAGAACAGGGCACTCGCCACAACCATCTGGTAGAACAACTGCAGCATCTTATTACAGATGTTGAAGGACGCCAACCTTCTAAGAAAGTATAGTCGGCTCTGACCTTTCTTACACAGAGCATCAGTATTGGCAGTCCAGTCCAATTTGACATCCAGCTGCACTCCCAGATATTTAAATTACAAAGTGTAATACAGAGTACCTTACCAGGACCTAAACAAAGAGGGAAACTGAGAAGAAGGGTAACAAAGTCAGTGTATGTTTAATGCAGGGGTCTCCAACTCCAATCCTGGAGAGCTACTGTGGCTGCAAGTTTTCATTCGAACTCTTTTCTTAATCAGTGACCCGATTTTAGTGCTAATTAACTATTTCCCTTTATTTTCATTGACTTTTCTTGAGACTCTGACCGCTGAATGGATTCTTTTTTCCTTAAACGGCACCTAAACATAAATTTGATGTAAAGTGAGACAACATATGACCAACTAAGTTGGGGCCTCAAACTTCAACCTTCATTCAGTTTCTTAACTTGAAGCCAATTCTCGTTGCTAATTAAACCCGTTATATAATCCCATGGCGCTCATTCTGCCATGACAGACATTTCCAAAACTTTTGATTTTCTTTATTAAGAGCACCGTCACAATGTTTTGTGGATCTGAGCAGATCAACATTACAGAGGCCTTCACCTTTCTTTATTTTCAGTTATTGTGTGATGGATGCAGGTGGTTGTTTATGTGTTGGTTCATTTTGTGTCTTAATATTGTTTGGTTGTTAATTAAGGAAAAAAGAAATAATTATGGGGTCTTAAGATGTGCATCAATTAAAATTAAGGTAAAGAATTAATTAGCAGCAAAATCTGGTCACTAATTATGAAAATTGTCAGAATGAAAACCTGCACCCAGAGTAGCTCTCCAGGACTGGAGTTGGAGACCCCTGGTTTAATGCTTTCCCAAGCAATTGTGCTTTAAGTCCATTTTAAAAGAATGAATTAAAATCAGCATATTTAATTGCCCTTCCCAAGTCTTGGTTCAATATTGCTGAAGTGTCTGTCAGCCATAAAGCACAGGTTTGTCTGGGGCACAAATACATTGCCAGAATCAATGAACTGGAGTAGTTAACCTGGAGTGTGGTGATGCAGGGGCTGCTGGTGCAGTCTGGGGCAAGGCCCCTGAAAGCTTTATTGGTTAGCAAGATAATTTTGTATTCAGTCCTTGAAGATGCAGCGAGCCAGTGAGCACTAATTAGACCTGTGGTAAGAGTGCATAACTGCAGGAGAGTTTAAAATCAGTTGGAGATAACATACAGTAACAAAAGTGGTATCTCTAACAGAGCATTACATAATACAGAACTCAGTATGGCATATGATGAAGGTATGAACAAGTTCCTTGGGTTCAGTAAAGCGACAGTGATGAGTGGACATGGGATCTATTGTGAAGGTGAAAAAACCCCTTCTTAATGGGATTAATGTAAATTGAACATAAAGAGGGAAGAATCAAACAAAGACACCAAGACAAAAGGTAAGATTGTTTCATCACCTAAACTGAATGAAAAGCAGTTAACTGTTGCCAGGCTTTAGTACCATTTAACCCAAATTATGTCTTGTTGCAGTTTCCAGTAATTTTAAAAAGAGTTTTTGGATCCAGCATTTTATTTCTTCAAGGCAAGTTGTGAGCTAGGAAAACAATAATGAATATTCAATTTCTACAATTAAATAAATGTGATTATCATCTGCATAAAGAGTATAACCTAGCCTAAAGCAACAAATAATAAAGTAAAGGGGAAGCGTGCAGATACTAAAAAATGACAGCGGCCTTCAAAAGCTCCCTTTGTGTTAAGATGATACTGATGTTGACAAGCCTGTCGACTTTTTTCTATCAGTTACTGAGGTTAGGACTTACAGCATTGGAGAGCACTGTCAGAGACACGATCTCCATTCTAGAAGGTAGCAGACTAAGATTGACAGCTCAAAATTTACACAAAAAAAATCTGATTTGGCCGGAGTCGGCTGCCATATGTAAATCATAAATTACTTTTAGCAGTTCAGTTTCACATTTGTGCTGTACCCTGAAGCAATGGAATGGTTTGATTAGGTCATTACAAGTTACGTAACTAGCGATGTGGGAAGCCACAGCACGCTCAAAAACTTTAGAAGAAAAAGCAATAAAAAGATCAGCTGAACAAAGCTCAGACTGTCAGTGTCAAGGCCTGGTTTTAAAAGTGAGTTACAGAAACAATTTTTATCAACTTTTTTTAGCTTGTGTTTTATTGACAGGCAACATGGTGCTATATCCATACATATAACAAAAGTAAATAAAATAATCCAATAATAGTAATATGCGATATATGACACCATCACATTATACAAGTAAGAAAATGTATACAAGGTGTAACATTCAGACGCATTCAGAGACTTAATTAACTGATATGAAAGTTTGTGGATTTTACATTTTTAGTACTTCATCATGGAGTCAGTAATCAAATTTTTATTACATTTTTCTAAAAATATGCCATTCAAAAATAACAGTGAAAATGTCATTTCATGTATTAGTAGACTATATTAAATTCCTACTTTTTAACAGCACCTTACAATGTTATGTTGGTAAAAACCGTAGAATAAATAGGTTTGTGTTGGCTCTATAGCCTTCATACGCAGAAGATTCCAATTAAAGCGATGTGAACATGGCATTGCTTGTTGTGCTGTAAATACCTGATCCACAATTGTTTTAATTTCAGTCTCGATTTAAACAAAAGGAAAACTTGCTATTCGGGCCAAGACCCCAACTATTTGTCAAACCTTATACCACTAGGCAACTTGTTCAGCATGGCACACGCTGCAGCTCAGCCCTGTCCTTGCTATTTTTCGTACTCAGCCATATGTGGGCAGTAGAAATTGTTAAACACAACATAGTCCTTGTTATAGACCTTATATGCTCTGATCTTCTGCTTGAAGATGAATTGCAGTTCAATTTCTAAACCCATATCATTTTTATATCACTTAGGGTAGCTGCACATTCATGTGTGATTAATTAGGTCTATCACGTTTTAGTTGCAGGTTGCTAACATCTGTTCTTTAATAATGGGCAGATGTTACCATGACTTAATTAAAATGTAACCTAAATACTGTTAGTTCCGTCTGTTTTTGACTGGGGAATACAGAATTTCTTTTCCCTATCATTCATTTTGTGTGTTTGCTTCTGTTCGAGCAGCTTGTACACTTATGTCTGCCCAGGAGTTTTCACTAACTTGTACTGGGAATCCGAACAGCTCTCAAATTAGTGACAGAGGAAAATATGCACACTATGCAAGCTGAAGTAACCACCTTGAAGGTAAAAATGAAACAGTAAAGTAATTAGATGTTGAAGGCACAACACACGTTTTAATGGAAAACAAATTTGCAAATTCACCAATGCAAGATTTTCAAAGTATAATAATTTTGTACAGCACAAGCAATGTCTCGGAGGTCTCATAAAAAATATGTCAGATTTTGAACAGCACAAGTGCTGAAGCAAGAATAAGCAAGATTACATCGTGCCTGAAGAAGGGGCCCGAGTTGCCTCAAAAGCTTGTATATTGTAATCTTTTTATTAGCCAATAAAAGGTGTCATTTTGCTTGACTTCTCACTACATTCATAATGGCTAACATGGTACAACACCCTAGTACTAATGGAATCATATAAAACTAACAAAAGTGTAAATTCATAAGTAAATCCATTAAACAACCTTAGTAATGGAACATTTTTAGTATTTAAGGTAAAAATACACTTTTTTTGGCTGGTAATTTGGTAATTAGTAAAGGTGAAGACAGGCCGGGTTATGCACTTTTACATAATCCAACCAATATTTAGGTGTTATGTAAGACATTGGTTTATTGATCAATCATCACATTTTCCCTCTCTTTTAATTAAAATTAAAGTGGTTTGTTAACTTATAGGACCTTAGAAATTTAGCTCATTTGCTTCAAGCAGAAGTAACGTAATGCTTTAACGTAAGGATGTTGAAATTAGTTGTCTAAACTGAATTGAAAAATTTCAAAAGGGAACATAAATCAAATAAATATAAATGAAATAACTCCAGCTTTTAAATCTCTGCACTAGTTCCAGTTATGTTTAGCGCTTATACAGTATTATAATTCTCCTTTATATGAACTCCACTCATTACCTTACAAAGTCATTACAACAATACAACCAAATAAGTTTATGGAACTGAAAAGTCTACTCTTCTCTTGTAAAATATATTATTTACCTACTATTTTTTTTTATTGGGGTTGGAAGACTCATACTTAAGCAAAAATATTATACACTAGTCGCAATATTGCAGTATTTATTCAGTTGGATTGTCTAAAAAAAAAAAAACAAGACCATTTCTGTTACAGTTGCTCAGGTATAGGTTTAAAGAATTAGAATAAAAAGGAGATATTCAGAGGAGTGTTTGTTAAAGAACATGCAAAGTTTTACATATGTTAATTTAGATATTGTAAAGATGAGTTTTCACAGATTGCAACATGTACACTTTTCCAATGTGCATGTATATATTACTGTATAATCTCTGTTGATACCGTTACCATTTCTTTTCATTTTGCTGCTCTAACGTCACTGCTGGGATGATCCACGTGCTCGTGCACACTTCCAGGCATTAGCACGACAGCGATTAGTGGAGTGTAGTATATGTTCATGAGCGTGTGATTTTGGCATGGTCATTTAACAAAGATGCTCAAGTGAAATGCCTGCTGTACTTGATCTCTTCTAAAACACTTGACACTGTCCTTATGCATTCAGTGAGCCCATTAAGTTTTAAACAAGGTGGCTTTGGTTTTGTTTTTTTCAGCATGTCTTTTTCTTTGCTTTATCTTCTCTTTTCATCACTCAGTTACTCTAGGTTTCAAATTCTGAGGAGGAAATGAATGACAGGGGCATTATCTGGCCTTGTATAGCCAAATGAATAAAGAGAATTCTTGTAGATTACAAGTTAGAGAATCTGTTATGCTACATCTCATCAAGTTTTAGTGCCGGGGTTTGTCAGAGGTATCTGTCTTTACAAACCAACATGGGTTAAGCCGCAGGATTTTTGCTTTTATATTCTGTGCCCTGACAGGAATAATAAATATAAATAAATTTTCAAAGACAGGGAGTGGAGCAGTGTTAAATATAATATATAACAGACAACTCTTCTTTTGTGTGGAGGACTGCAGTAAGGTGATGAAGACAGCAAGTGATATTAGACGCAATGGTTAAATACAGCAGATGAGGAGAGGGTTCCAGTCAGCTAATATGCAACAATCAGTAGAGACAGAATAGCTTGTAATATATAAATGTCAATGGTGGACCATATATTTCAATTTTTATTTCCGTTTATATTGTCTGTACCTCAATTTACCACTTATCTACCGCAATGCATGTCTTTACTGTGCTCATTTCATCGGAATATTAGTGTTCTCGTCTATAATATAGATATCATTAATTTTAAACGTCATTCACAAAGTGAACATACAGTAAGATAATGAGCTTAAAAATAAGACAATTCACTTAAATTAATGCTAGTGTTACCCATCTACATCTAATTCACTTGGGAGAAAATACTTACTTTTAATATCCAGTTACTGCATTTTTTTAACACTGTACTTCACAATACTCACAAAATACAGTTATTTAAGTATTTTGACAGAAAAGCAGTCTTGATGGGAAAGGGCATGTGGAAAAAAATAGTTATAAAAAATTTGCAAATAGCCATTAGTGGGGTAGAAGTTTAAAAAGAAAAAAAAAAGTATAAAACAGCAGTTAAGGCAAATATTTGTAAGCAAACTCATGGACATATTAAATACATCTGACATGTATTTGTGATTCAGCAAACTAAAAAAAAAAATTGTGTCTAAACAAAACATTGTGTATGCCTGAAATTAATTTGATAATTTTGTTATGAGAAAAAAGAGGAAAAGAATAAATAGCAAAAGAAGACAAAGACAATCTAAACAATGCAATCTACTATAAAGAAGTCATAAAAGGAAAAAAGAAACATAAAATGGAGACTGAAAAATTTACAGATCAAAACTGCTCTGTCTTTCCCCAGAGTGCTTCCTTCAGGTCACACGAGACTTTAGGCTACAGGCCTTACAAGTGTTTATGTCTCAGTTAAGATCCCTTAGGAGTGTTTCCTTTGTATTAAATAGCCACAATAGAAATGACAGTACAGAAAAACAGAAGTGAACAAAAGAGAAATAGGCAGGCCTTACCTTCATCTCGATGACAGTCTGAAGTGCTTTAGTCTTGGCAGGCTCCTGCTGTAGTTGGGTCCTTCTGTGCAGCTCCTGTGGAGGGACCCGATAGAAATAAGCTTGACGACTCATCCTTCCATTACTTTCAGCATATGACAAAAGATGATCTTTCATATATGCACAGAAACTCTGGTACACAAACACACTCTCTCTCACTCAAACATTCAAAAAGACTCAAGGCCAGCTGAAAAGAAGAACGATTAAGGTGCCACAGGTGCATCTGCTTCGGTCTCTATGGCTATCCCTACAGACTCTATCTTACATTACACACACTTCTGCTAGCACATGCGCTTTTTTGGTAGGCTCCTATCAATAATTGATGTCAGCTATGTTGTCGTCAGTCGGTTTGTGTATAAGCAATTTGATCTACTACTTATAGCTCTCTGTCACTCTTGTCTGTGTGTGAAAAAAAAAAAAGTACAATACTACTCAGCTAGATTTACAAGCTGCACTGCTTTTGGTAAGTCAAACTAAAAAACCTATTTGTTAAAATAAAGAAAAAGACAAATAGCTAAGTAAAACTGTCAGCAACATATGCTGCCATCCAGTTTTTTAATACAGCATTTGCACACTTTTGTGCAAATGCTATAACTATTCCTTTAAAAACCAGGTCTGAATTTTGACTACATTATTATGAACACACAACTTTTTAAAACTATTTATTAGAATATCAACTTAACTTAAAACTTAATTTTTAATATATGGTAATTATTTCCCATTTTGTACAGAACTGAGTGGCAACAGTAAAAAAATATGTAACCGCATTTAGAAGAGTTCAGTATTCAAACAAGGAGTGCAAAGCACTACAGGAGGCTATCAAGTCGTGTCAGACTACTACTGGCTCACCGTTCCCTTCTGTTCAGGAAATAAGCAACACCTGTTGCCTTTGAAAGGGGACCTGTACTAAGGAGACCTCAGCTATCCAGCACTTGTGTGTGGTTTGCCAGAATGAAAGGAGGAGACAACCATTGCACGGATACCACTAGTAATTATCCACAGGTCATAACTCTAGCCAGCTCTACTCGATAGTCACCCATGCTGACAACTGTTTGAATGTATATCATATGTGAACTTCTATTTCATGTATGGCATTGTATGCACTTTTTGTGCTTGTATCACTTCTCTTTTGTTTGTATTATAATGCTTTCATTTCAATTTTTTCTTTGGAATTCTCTAATTTTCTGGAATTGGTTTAAATATAAAAGGCACTTTCTGTTTGCTGTGAGCCTGAGGGTCTCATTTTTTTTATGGTTCTCATTTTTGATCTTTGAAGGCTTTCCCTCCATTTTTTGACCTGTGCAGGCCACAAAGCCTGCTTCCTGAGTTTGGCGTAAGGCTTACTGTATTTCCAAGATTCATTTGAGCCTTGAGGCTTACCTTTTAAGGTGAAGCCTTTTTATTTATTTTTTTTTTCTTTTTCAATTTTGCAAGTCCAGCAATCTGAATGCCTTACATTTTGGTATTTTTGGATTCTGCTGTTAGGTATGTATCTGCTTTCTTATAGATGTTTGAAAGGTTAGAACTGTTCTGCTTGTTGTTTTGTTTTTGTTGTTTTCTCCCCTTTCAGGATTGTGGTATGTATTTTGTCCGGTTTATGACTTGGGATAATAAATGTGCTTTCTCATTTTGCAGGTAACAGAAAAATAGATGAGCAAAACTGAAAACTGCAATGACTTATTCACAGACTATTCAAATGTTTGTTTTATCGTTCAGTTAATTTCAATGTATTGCTCCTAAAAATCATTACCAGTACAGAAGTATAAATATATAACCCCTGCTTTTAATTCTCAGTACCGGTAGTAAAGGACTAATTTCAAAATCAGTTCAGGACATATTTTGATATCCTTCTAACACAAAGCTTTAAAAGACTTTGACCCAATTAACCATACCTATTACTCCCTAAATGCCAGAGTTTACACTACAATCTCAAAATGCAAATTAAAAAAAGAAATAAATAAATAAGACTTCTGCAGAAGGAAAGCCCTTAACTATAGAACTCCCCCACTTTCTCCAAAATGTCTCCATTGCCTATATCTAAATCTGCACCTGCTCCTATCTCACACACTTTGTATAAAAATGATCACATTTGTCATCTGCAAACTACCCTATACACCACTATATCTTTTATGTGCCCACCTCTGAAAACTAATTTGCTGAATTGAGTTTATCCCAACACATTCCTTTACCACACACACCACACAGCCATGTGTCCTTTTTTCACGATTCCTGCCCAGTTATCACCTACTATCACATTTATCTGCATTTACATTGGATACTGTACGTATCTCTTCCAAACTGCCTTTCCTTTTCATATCTTCTCCTTCAGTTCCACTTAACCTTTTGTCATTGTGATTCCTGAGTTCCCTGCAACTGGCATCATCACTTTGAACCCAGGATATCAATAGTCATGTACTGGACAATGAGGACGGACACACACACACAAGAAGAGATGGTGCAAACAGTGCATTGTGCATTTAATTTAAACAAAGTGTTCAAAAAGTGCAGTGCTGATCTTTAAATAATCTTATAAAACTAGTGTCCAGTGAATTAAAAGCAAAGAATACACATTTCAATAAATAGGGAAAATTCCACAGGTTAAAACACACAGGATTTGACCTTTGTGCTTCATTCTAAAAACTGACATCTCCTCTGCTAACCCATTAGAGTCTCCTCAGCAAGAAGAGACGTTGTCGGACAGGTGCAGCCAACCATTTAAAATTGTGGCTTGTGTTCCTGCCATGATCCCATGACATTCAATGGGGCCTTGCTCCTTTCTCCCACCACCATCCATCATTTTTCAGCGGGAACCCACTCTGAGTGAATGGTTGCTTGTGCTCCTTAAGTTCATTTCTCCCATTTCCCTGTTCTTTCTATCATTCTCTCTCAGCTCAGGCCCCTTTTATCCCCATGGGTACAAGTGCCTTAATTGCAGACCTCAGAGCAGTAACAATGAACCTGACTGAACCAAATGCATGAGCAAGTTAACGCAAGTCCAGCCAAACTCCCTATCAGCAACCTAGGGCCAGTCGTCCACACTACCATGTGCATCTCACTCAGTCACAACTTGAATGCACAGTTTGTGTGGATGTTTCTGAACTCTTTTGGGACCCGCCCCGCCAGGGCATGAGCAAATGATTATGGATCCTACTGAGGATAACCCTAATAAAGATCTTACCTGGCAATGAGAGCAGTATTATCCTAATGTAGTTGCCGCAATCCAGGTGATCACCCTTCCCTTTCTAGATAGACATGACAAGTCCGGTTTTCCAATCAGTTGGGATGACACCTGTCTCCCACATGGAAGCAAAGATTGATTGCAATGCCAGGAGGACAGCTTTACCACAAGCCTGGAGAGAAGTTCACCACAGATACCACATATCCTTGCAGCCTTCCCTACCCTCAGCTAGTTCACCACCTAGGCAATCTCAGTGAGACTGGGTGGTTCACAGCTAATTGGAGGATCAGCCTCAAGAACCTTGAACCCACAGATATCCTATGTCCTAGCTGGACGATCAGCTTTAAACTCTTACACTGTACTATTAATAACACTTCTGTGTTGGCTCTCATTGAGAGCAAGGCTGCAGAAAATTTTATAAGCTCCTTTCTGATGGAAGAATTGAACATCCAAACAGTGTCCCTTAAATACATAACTTGTCGTCTGACAGAAGATATACTTCTTGGTTCGGAATTTCACTACTACTGCTTGTCTACATCATGGGAGTGTTTTTTTCATTTAGAGCAAGTTCTTTTTGCTTATTAAATTTCAATTCCACAAGTTATTCCAGGGATTCCTAGCCTCAAAAAACAATCCTCATACCAATTGGGCAACTCAGGGAATTGATGTGGAGTCCACATTGTTTTAAGTGTTACAATCCTTACCTAAGCCAGTAATATGTAACACTACCTCTCTCTTGCCTCACGAATATTCTCAGTTCGAAGAAGTCTTTTCTAAACAGAAGGCGTCAGTGCTACCACCTCACTGAGACAACGATTGGTGCTATTAAGTTACTACCAGGAGCTCTCATACAAAAAGGCAAAATATACAATATGCACTGTCCCAACCATGGAAAAAAGGAATGGAAAAATATAGCGATGAAAATCTTAAAAATAGATGTTTTAAAACATCGGTCAATCTGAAAGGGGAGGCTTTTTCTTTGATGGAAACAAAGATGGGGATTTGCAACCATGTGTTCATTTTCACAAGCTTAATAAAATAAAGAAAATAAATTCTTGTTCCTCGAATTTAATCTTTGTTTAATTAGGTTATTAGTTTATCTGTTTTCACCAATTTAGAACTTACAACCTTATATGTATCCTTGAGGGAGATGAGTGGAAGACAGCGCTTAATAACTCTAATTATTACGAATGGCCTGGCAAATGTGCGTGTGGTATTTCAGTTGAGCATGAACAATATTTTTCAGGATTTATTAGGAGCTTGTGTGCTGGTATACAGAGAGGATATTTTGATTTTCCTCATGTAAATCAAGTGCAGGAAGTTTTATATAAACTTTGTGAAATGAACAATGCTCTAATTTAACTTGTTATTCAGTCAAAGAACAGATAATGTTTTTCGTGTTCAAAATCTCGCATACAGGTTTAACTGTGGACATTGCCAAAATCAAGACCATTTTGGATTGGTCTCCTAGCTTTAACATCACACAAGTCCAAAGGTTCGTTGCATTTGCAAATTACTACAGGTGGTTCATAAGGGACTGCAGTTCAGCCAACGAAGCCTGAATCACTTTGAGGAAATTTCACGAGGACATTTCACAAGAAAATGTATTTCATTTCTTTGGGCTAAGAAAGCTAATGACACATTTGAATCAGTTATTCGCCTCAGATGCCATTTTAAGACATCCAGATATTGAAAAGCAATTTATCTTTGAGGAAGACGCATCCAGTATCAGAGTTTGGGTCATTCTCCCTGTGAGAGAATAATTTAGAGGTAACAGTACAGAGTATTTGGTTTTGCAGTGCATATTAAAATATATAAGCATTTGTTTTAGATATGCCATGAAATTCTCCCTGAATTGATTAAGTACACAAAACACAAGGATGTACTACAGGAAGGTTGATGTAATACACAAAATGTGTCAGAGGGGAACATTTTTTTGTATACTGGGTGGTTCCATTAGGCACCCACTGTTGGGACTGGGGGTGAGAAGTTAAAAGGCTGTCTGCAGATTGTAGGTATTTCCCGTATTGCAAAGGAGTCACCGCTTTGAAGTTTTTGGCTGGTTGAGATTACAAACAATACCAAGTTGTGATAACAGAATTACTCCTTCCTTGGAGGATGTCTGTATTTACCTGAAATTAACATGTTTGACAATATTGGTTTCTAATCAGCAGATCTGTACTCATTAATGGTTGGTAACAATACATTTTGTTAACTTGTGTTTTCATTAATTGTTAAACCCAGGAAATTTAGATGTGCCATTGATTAAACTGATTGTCCAGGACTGACAACGGCAGGTACTGAAGGAGATTTAAACTCCTGGGCAGGAGAAGGCAGAAAGGGACGATCTATTGAGAATGTTGCCAAGATACTCGCAGCAACTAGGAGTCAAAGCAAGCCTTAAGCCATCCACCCCCATCAAACCACAGGAAAGAGTAATACATCTTTTGTTATTATTTTTCAGGATCTATTTACAATGCATGGCCAAGACGTATGTCATGAGTGGAACTCTAAGTGTAATGATCAATATTTTATTTACTTTGCTAGTTTGCAGCCATTTGTTATTTTTTTAGTTATTTTTCAGTCTACATCTTTTATTGTTTGAGGCAAGGTAGCACAGTAGTTGGCATTGCTGCCTCACAGCTCAGATCATATTTGTGGCCACAATAATCAATCCAGAACAGTAGGCGGGCACTTCTTTACACTTAGGGACATTTAAAAGACCACTGCACCATCATAATCAACTCTAAACTAGTTTAGTTCCTCCCTCCTCATTGAGTTCAATGCATTTTGAGGTACGGTAAAGTTCCTGAACATTTCTGTGATTTCACCAAACTTATTGTCATCACTATTCTCAACTGTCACATTCTAGTCGGATCTTTTGAGTTTAGACAAAATCAAACCTGTTTGATTTTTTGGGGCAAGTCACAGACAGGATGTAGTAAGTTGCTGGGTAGTTCAGATTATACAACTCACTGCACCACGATGACTTCCTCTAATTCGTTAAGTATACTGAAATGAAATCTGAAAATGAAAATCTCATGGAAAATGTATGGAATGTGAAAGGGCCTTTACCTGTACAGGTCCAGAGGGAGCGATATCCTATACCAAAAGTAACAGGCAACATGCAGGAATTGATTCCTGAACAGAGCAGCAATTTATCACTAGAAATGGTGGTGCACACAAGCTCACTCTCACCTTGACAAGTTTCATTGTCTGTGTATTGTGCAGGGAATGCAGGGAGAATATGTAAATGCTATACAATTAGCAA
The DNA here is from genome assembly GCA_026402145.1 of Polypterus bichir lapradei. Taxonomy (NCBI): domain Eukaryota; kingdom Metazoa; phylum Chordata; class Cladistia; order Polypteriformes; family Polypteridae; genus Polypterus; species Polypterus bichir. Next base: position 11,615 of record JANRMT010062840.1, on the reverse strand, counting down.
CCCGGCCCGGAGCTCAAATTGATTTAAAAACAATACAGTATGCCATCAGGACACTCCGTTACCTTATGTGCCACAAAGATGGACTGGTAGGTACATTTGAAAAGAACGGGTAACTGAGGAATGCCCAATGAGATTGTAAGCGGATGGTATGGACAATTTTAGATTAGAGCATAACGAGAGCCCCACTGATGCTAATGGCACAGTGTGTCAGTCCAACAGATTTTAAAAATAGAGAAAATAAATAAAAAGGTTTTCATATTGCACTATTTTTTCAACTGTTTGATATGTAGCAGTTTTATAACATGGAAAAAAAAAACCATTGTTCAATCAGTCGGCACACTTTACGTTACACAGTAACATTCGGGCAACAGAAGCAATGCAGTATGTGAACATGAAAGCAATTAAAATAGTTAAGAATAAAATTAGAAGGCACTAATAAGGATTCATTTAAACAGACTAAATACAGTTTAAACAAAAAAAGCCCTGTGTATAGAGTGCAGGTCAGCAGGTAACGGGATGTTAAAATGCATCAGCTCATTAACTATACTGATACAGTCCATGTAGTAAGGGCACAAATGGTACCACATTTTTATATTTATTATTGCTATTCTCATAAAAGTACTCATGAAAACCAGAAGCACATTTTAAGGTACAAAATACAAAACCAAGTCAGGATGTTACTTTTTTCTTAATTTGAGGAATATAAGTTTCAATATTTTGCCCCTCTTTGTATTAATTCGCTGGTTGGTTTTTATGCTACAAATAAGAGTTTCGCAGTAGAGACCAAAATAACACTCTACCACCAATTAGGCCCGCAAAGCCCATTGTTAGGACAAACTTTTGTAATAGAGTGCATTGTTTTGTTTGGCCACGAGAATAAAGGATTGGTTTGTGGTGAAAGCACTTTGCAAAATCAGGTGTGGATTTCATGTCTGTCAGGAGATTGACATTTCAACAAAAAATGAGCAGAGGCCTCTTTGTGACAGTGAAACCTAACTCTAGCAAAGAAGATGCTTAATGTCCATTAATTGCTTATCATGGACCATCTTGATAGGATCATCCTCTGTCTCCTTCATTTACTTAATTAAGTTGTCAAGACATGCCAGAGACAAATGTAATGGTCTAGCCAACTTTAACCTTAGTCTGCAAATTACAAATTCATAGAGCGCAAGGGTCATAAAAGACATTTAGCTCTGACGTGATGCAGACTCTTCACTGATTTTATATTTGCATTGACAAAAAACTGCTTTAAGAATATGTGTTGGTAATAAAACATGTGTACAGAAGAAAATGTCTCCAAATACAAATATGTATCTGATGCTAGTAAGCAAGAATTTCACTGTAGTACGGACAGAATACACAACAATAAACTTGAACTTATTAGCCTGTTTTAAAGCACCGGTTGATTTGTTACCTCATTGAAAGTTTAGTTGTTTTAGAAACTTTTAGACATTCAGGAAAAAAAAAATGTATATTGGGTCAGCAGAATATGAGTTGCGCCTGTTTAACTGCAGAGCAAGTGTAAGAAAACAAAACAATCATTTTTATCTTTAAGCTCACATACAAACAGATCTTCAACAAATTATAGTGACCGTAATAGGCACCACAAAAAATAAATTTAGACAATTAACATCTAGAGTTAAGAAAACGTTTTGATATTTTTGAAGTGAACGTTATGTTTTTTTCACAATTGTGACATTCATTCATTTGTTCTGTTAACTTGTGTTGTTAAGTAGTTTATATAATTACAAAAATAAAATCCTCCCTTTTTGTGGCAGTCTATGCGGCACCAGGACAAACATAAAACAAAAGCATTAAAATCTGCTGAATACGTTTACTCCGAAGCAGCAAAGGTTTCAATTCCAGAAAACACCCCTTCCAAGTTTCTAAGGTATGTTTTTGATAAAAATATGGAGTTAGAAGTAATTAATATTTAGCACAGATTCCTGAAATTCTCTTTCCTGAGAGATGAATATGTACATCTTCACTTTTCTCTTCACAGCGACCGACAGGGACGGAGTTTTCTTGTAAAGAACAGCCAGTATGGTGGAAGCCATGGTGCGATTAGAGAAGCACTGAAGTAGAAGATCGCAAAGTAAAGCATATGTCCATAGCTGTTCAGCATGACACGGAATTTCAACTGAAATGGTTGAAAAATGTGAATACCCATGATGGGCAAATATAAAAAAATGGAGTGTGTATAGTTTCCACCAAATTTCTAATTATATTTTTGTAAGCATTAAGTATAATAAAAATTACAGCTGCGCAACAAAATTTGTCAGATACAACGGAATACAATAGAACAAGCTCATCTTTGGGGTATGAGGGGTAAACTAGAGAACCTGGAAAAAACTCCCACACTAAAAATGGGAAACCTCCACAGAGTCATTTGGAGGTTTTCAAACTTTTCTTGACCTGAACATAGTGGAGAGTCTAATCAGAGTTTTATTTAGAGCATCAGAGATAAGCAATCAATCATTCTTTTGGGCTAATAAAAACAGAGTATTGATCACCACAAAGGTCTGTATGTATGGACACTCATTATATAGTTACAAATACAAGCAGACAATACCAGAACAAATCAAACAAAACAAAGTTCTTAGGCAGAAAATGTCCCTAATTCCCTACTTAGCACTAAGCACTACTAGAGGTATTTGTTTAATGCAAGCAGCCATCTTGTATATCATGGCCGCCATGATGTCGTCAGTCATACAAAATACAACCATAATAATTCAAATATATATAAAAGAAAATCAATGATATCACCAAAATAACAAAAGATGTAAACAAATGAAAATAAAAATTAATAGTATGTGGAAACAAAGGCAAATAATAAAATAATAAAACAAATGTAATGATCACTGTAGCTTCAGTTGTAAATTTTCCTCCTTCCTTCTCTCTGCAATTCCATCTCAGATTCTTCACTCATTTTCAGTGTGTAAACAAAGCTCCTCATCAGTATATTCAGAGTCATAAAAGAAAGGTTCAGCAGGGAAACTAAATAATTCCTCAAAGAAAATTTCATATTTTGCCTGAAAACCTATATAGCCCAAGTGTTCAAATATCTTCCCAATTATAACTGTAAAATTCAATTTCAACTGCACTGGAAAAAGCTATAAGAAACCACACCCTTAGGGCTGAAAGGTTACTGCATGAACAAAGCTAGAATGAAATAAAGAGGACCACCCAACTTCTTTAAAATATTGAAGTCTTACAAAAATAAATTTTCATTTATAAAACTATTTGCTGCCTGAAGCCAGTGGATACCTCCTCTGAGGAGGCAATGCTTGAAGCATTCGTTGGGCTTTGGTCTATATTTATATGCTGAACTTACTGAAGCGATTTAAAAGCTTTGTAGTGGAAAAGCCTCTGGGATGGACGTGATTTAATCAGAAATCTAATCAGAAATGTTGAAAGCACTGGATATCATGGGGGTGTTATGTGTAACACATCACTTCAGTTTTGAATGGAAGGCAGAGACAGCACTTTTGAGTCTGGCAGACTGGAATGATTTCTCCGTTTTTATAAGGGAGATCCAAGGGCAAGTTCAAATTACTGATGAATCACACTCCACTCTCTCTCTCTAGTAAAGTCTATACAGGAAAACTGGAAGTGAGACTCCGTGTAAGAGCCAATTCTCCGATTCAAAATGAGAATTGCATGCTAGCCTTTGACCAGTGGATCCACTCTTTTCTCCTTGTATGGGTACTTGGGGGGAAATCACAGGAGTTTACCGATTCTGTATACAAGGACTTTGTGGACTTGGAAAACGTTTATTACCATGTACCCTATGGTACCTTCGGGAAGCTGCTACAGGGATATGAGTGTCAGTTTGTTATTAGAGTCATGAAATGATACATACAACATAAAATGATCCAAAAACTCGCACCCACCACCTGTCTTCTTTTTTCAAACCGTCTTCCATCCTTCTCTTCCAAACCACCACAAGTTTTCTGATGTTTTATGAAGCTGTCCTGGAGATGCACATTTACTTAGGAGACTACAAGAAGTTGCTTTTCTTTCTAGAGGGCTTAGCCATGATTCTAATCACAATTGACCCACAAAAGTTATTCATCAATAAATTCTAATGAATAACCAGAGCCAAAACATTACAATGAAATTGGGGTTAAGGAGAAAGAACGAGGTTCAAAGCCTGTATATCAAACACTAAACTTTTCACAAACACTAGTTTAGTTGATGAACTCGTTCAAAGCAAAAACTAAAAAATGCATAAAAAAAATTGAGACAAAGTGTAACCATAAAAGCAACTCTTGTAATAACTCTCATGATTATACAATCAGCCATCACAAAAATTAAAACTCTGAAATTTGTGTGACTGAAAGATGAACTTTTACTGCTTAAAACAGCACTGTGACCAAAAGTTTAGCATACATCGCAAACAAACTTGTGTGGGACCAAAAATAAACATTCATCATCCGAATAAGGACTGTGACTTGAAAGTGAGTGGTCTCCACGAAGCTCAAAACTTGGAAAATTTTGAGACTGAAAGGTGAACTTTCACCACTTCAATAAGCACTGTGACTGGAACGTGAGTTGTCGACAGAAAAAAAATCAAACTCCAAAATCTGCTTTGCCAGGCAAAAATCAAAACTCGAAAAAAACACTATAATCTAAAGTGGTTTGCCACTCAGTCCTCAAAATGAAGTATCCAAAATCTTAGATGAAAGGATTCCTGTTGCTCCACTCATATTTATTACTAGAAGCTTGATGTTATGAGCCATTGAGGGGATCCTTAGCAACCATGACATGCAACCATAAACTGGTGGTGGTGAAACAGGAGGTAAGTACACAGTGGAAGTGTTGACTTACTCAGGACTCTCTCGATAATGACAGACCCTAACCCTACCTCTGACCCAAATGACAGAAAGAATAAAATTGCAAGTACAAACCTTCCCACAAAGAACAATGGTCTCAATCTCCATGACAGGGTGTGAAGTTTGGTAACACATGAAGACCTTGGAGCAGAACATTTGCTTGTTTAAATCAACAGGTCTCTTTTCAGGTAAAAAGACGAAGTTAGTAAAAATAAAAATAAATAAATAAATAAATAGAAAAAACCTAAATGCCTCCCCATAAGGGATGTACAAGGTACATACTACTGGAAAAAGACCAAAAGGCAGACCCAGGACATTTTGAAAGGATTATAGTACATCTTTTGACTGTTCTGAGTGCATCTGGAAATTTCCCAATAAGTGCTGGAAGTAGTTGCAGGGTATAAGGAGGCCTGGTTAGCTCTCCGTGTTGCTACCATGACTGTCATCAGGAAGAGCAGAATGAAAATGATCATGATTGAGAAAAACTGAATGGACAGATAAGTACACGGTATTAAGACTTTTTTTAATACAAATAACATTAACAAAATGTGTATACTGTACATTATTACGTAAAATACCTTTAAATGCAAACTTTTTGAAGGTGGTGTGAATTTTTGAAACCCTTTAAATATAGTGTGCGTTAAATACGTAACAGCGCAGACTGTTATAAGGGAAAACATTACCTTGACCCTCGGTGCACTTTTCGTGCCCACTCCCCCCCCCCCAAATAAAAAGAGGAATTCTGAAACATCTGTAATACTAATTCATTGCTTAACATTTATACTTACCTATGCACGTGAAATATTATGGTATTAAATCTGTCAAAAAGCATGTAATCATAAAGCATTGTTATTTATTAGAATGCCAATTGTGTTTAAATAATGACAAGCATGAGATTTCTACAGAACAGGTGGAATTTTTGAATCAAGTTATTCACCCTTCTTTATTGAAAAATAGCATGCATGGCATTCATTTGGCACTGTAGCTTATGTCATTTTTTTTTCTTTTCCTAAGTTTGAAAACCAGCTGAAGGAGGAAATATTAGAAGACCTTTCTATTCTATAAGAATGATACATGTATTTTTACTATGCACATAGTCACAATGAATGTCAAATGCTTTAAGTAATGTATGACTCACTTTACTGATTTGATGCTAATTGAAATCAGTTTTAAAAATGGTACTAATTTTATTTTGTCACACTATACTATCCAGACTGACAAGGCTGTTTGTTATGAACTCTTATTATGAATTCACTTTGCAATCAAATGTTTATTTAACCCTAAAACCACAAAATATAAACAAAAGTTTAATCGGAACACCGTGCATTAATTAATTAAACTAATCCTTCCCCACCATACCACATTCCCCAGCTCTTCATGTTAATACTTCAATTATACATCACTAAAAACGCACAAACTGACAATTGAGAGAGGCGGCCTAACACATCGGTCCCCAATATCCTAAAGGTGGCATTTTGATCAGCAGCAAGTACCACGTTAAACCTGAATCTGAATAATTTTGACTCAGTGCTGCCAATTGCTAACATCAGTCGCAGTGCCCCATTAATCCTGGCTGCTGATTGGCCCAATAAAAACAAATTAAGAAAAGAGGCTTTCCAGACTGAAACTATTAAGGAGTCTGTAGATTTGTAATATGTCGTTAAAATGGATTTTAATGAAATAGATTGACTGAAAGGGAAGAAAGATCAAGCATAAGAAAAATATAAGGCAAGAGAGGAATACTGATAGCAAAAGTGTGAGACAGAAAACAAGAAACCTTGGACAAAATGTAGCTATGATAGGGCATACCAAAAACATGTGGAAAAACAGGCAATTTCCCAGGATAGACAGAGATAATGTTAACACTTTGAGGCTAAACTCACAATAAGTTTTATGCAGAGTAAAATATTATTTATGCTCCAACTTAAATTGAATATTTTGAAATACTGAGTTCTAAGCAAAGGTGGGAATATTAAAAAAAAAAAACACCAGACCATAGGAGGGGTCATGGATAGATCACACTTCCAAATAAAGCAGATAGGTAAAGTTTGGTGCAAGGCATCTCACAAGAATGCATATAGGATTAGCACTGGCTTCAATGACTGAGATTTTAAGGAATATAATTTAATTAAAGAGTGGAAGGGAAATGGTGAGGGTAAAGAGATGGACATGCAAAAGAATAAAGAAAGTATATTGTAGATTGTCCTTAAGGATTGAAATATGGTGAAATGGTACAAGATCACAGTTATAAAAAATGTCTGAGCATGGAGATGCCTCATTTGGACCACGAAGAGGGCAATATTTTATTTGGCTATCACCAATACATACAGCTGAGCTCCAAAAACAAGATTGGAAAAGGGCCAGGATGAGTATGACCCAGCTTATGCCAAATGCTCAGTGCAAAATAAATGATTGGGCCAAAGTGTCATTTTTTAGATTAATTTTTAGGAAGGTGATAGGTAGAGCAAAAATGGGCACTTATGAACACTTTGAAAATAAAATGATCATGTGCTTGAAAAGGAAAGAAACCGTAAATATGGGATCAAGAAATGTGTAGTTTAATTGGTGAATGAAACAAGAAACAGTCAACACATCTTTAAGTCAGTGGATAGACCGAAGATTAATATCAACCACAAAACTTCCTTACTAAAGAGAGTTCTATACTTTTCTCAAAGAGAAAGGTTGAATCTTTAATATCATAGTTGATTCTACTACAACTTCTGCTAATATTTATTATAATGAAGAGATATAGAGATTTAAGGAAAACTACTGTACTGACATTAACAATTGCCATGGTCTGTAAAATTGTACATGGCATTTGTAAAAATAAAAAAAACAAATTATTAGTGCCTTTCTCAAAACATACCTGTGTCTTAGTTTTTCAATACAATCTCCTTTTTTTATTGAAAAAATATGGATGTTTGCCGTTTTGTTACTGATCTTGAAAGTAATTTTCCTGACGGCAAACTGACAACTAAACATATTAAGCTGCACCAGGAGATGCACATAAGAAAACAAAAAGAACAAGTCTGGAAACTGAAATTAGTACATAAAGCCAAGATGTGAGGGAAAATTGAAGATGTAAAAAAACAAGCAAGAGGTCACAACTAAGCAAAACATGCAAGAATATTTAGGGGAAGGCTTTTCAATAGACTTTTGCTATCTGCAGATCGAATAAGGAAACAAACCCCCAGCTGTCCTTTTATTCTGTTGTGTCAAATACAAACAGGTCATAACCTCTGAGGCCACGCCCCTAGAAAGGCGGGTGAGTGGACTTAAGGAAAGGAATTCAAAATGGCATTCAACGTGTTACAAAAACAAAACAAAGCATTTAAACCATAAAGAATTCTCAGTAACAAATGACAGAAACAGAATCCTTGAACTCAAACCCCCCCAAAATTCAAAGGTTAGATAATACTATAGAAAACCTAATCATAAGAGTAAATTTTACTGTTGCTGCAGATGGAACTGAGTAAGAAAAGACTTGCGATCCAGATGTTCAACTGTTAAGCTTTAAGATATCTGGTTTACTTTTAAATCACTCCTATAACACTTTAAATATCAGAATTATCATAAAAACAATATAGTTCTGGCATAGTATATCAACAGTAACTAAATCACAATATTCTTTGAACCTGAATTAGGTCCATCCAAGGAGTTAGTGTTCCCTGCGGAACACAGGGATATACAAAAATTGAAAGCCTACATGAGAGAAGTCTGAATACAGACAAGAGACTTACTGTAACTCTTTTACTTTCTCGTATACAAAGTATAGGGGAAAGTACTGTAATCGTTCAAAGATTCGATGTTGAGATTTTGATTAATCAACGTTTTAGACCTCCAAAAATTCCATTTTCAGATTTTGATGAATCTTGATGTTTATGTTTTAGACCTCCCTGAGTCCGAAAATACCATTTTTAGAATTATGTCTGCGTGTGTGTGTGTGTGTGTATAAACACGATAACATGAGTATGCTTTCACTTATGTCAACCAAATTTTGCATGCAAGTATTAGCCCAAAAGTTGATAGAAATCTACGTTTTGTAACCATTTCCATTAACTGGAAGTGATACTTTACCTTTTATTCTTGCAGCTGCAGAGTTTACGTTACTTTTATAATAACTGTTCAATATATTATTCATTTGATTTGATTTGTTGTTGAGGGTTCTTTAATGTACATAATATAAAAATATAATCATTGTCTTGCAGTTTACTCCTCAAATATCCATCCCCATATCTCAGTATATGAGAAAGTATAGGGGAGACCACTCATGATTTTTTTTTAGGAGTTCATTAGGTTGAACGACCAGCAAAGACTGCAGGAGGAAGCAAAATCCTTGTAAGGGGTAGAATTGTTGAAGAACCTTAGATTCCACGTCATTCACATTTTCATTTTGATCAAAAGTAATGCACTAGGATTTTAAATCTATGTTGTCTGGATAACGAGCTTCAGCAAAAGAGTTATGATTCTGTTGGAGCAGAAGTAGCATACATTATCTCCTTGTTGGGTAATAAGCCTTTGGAATGGGTGCCATCCTGTTATGATGCAAATCATCCAGTTGCTATTGTTTAGACACATTTATAAAAATTTTAAGAAAGTCATTGATCTGCCAGTCAGCAATTAACAGACTAATAGAGAAATATGGACATAAGTGAATATGTAATAACATTTAAAGTAATAGCGGAAGACTTGGGGTGGGAACTACACCCTCATGTCTGTGTTCAGAAAATTGCATTTAGAAATTAAATCCAAAGTTGATTATATGGTAGTTTGTAATACAATACTTTGGAAGAAGAAAGAGATCTGGTTTTAAAAACTGACACTCATATCAAAGAAAAAACAAAGAGGAGCACTTTCTCAAAAGCATCTGTACAAAGAAAGGATGCACAGGAGAGCCAATGGAGTTAGAAAAATATATATATATTTCCTGGATACATAGCTGAACACTTGTAGTTTTACTGAGAAAACTCAGAACATCAGGTTTGGTACATTGACAGATTCATATATTGACAATATTTTTGCAAAATGAATAACTGTGCCTTGTCTTTTATCGAAACATTTCTTTCATTAACTGTGCCCCCTTTTTCATTATCTAATATTAAAATTACATGTTCTAACTGTAATAAAGATGTAAGTAGTATTTAAAGACTACACCAGTGCTTTAAAAGAAGCATGTCTTTACTTAATTTTGACAGTGTGGAGAGCAGGACATTTCAATTAGATTTTCAGACTACAAATGGAAATTAATTTGAGTGAAATGACCCAAAATTGTACATTTTACACATTTCTATTGACTACGGCTATGCTATCCAAAATAATATATCCAAGTCAAGATCTTAACTGGGATGTCATCAGACCCCTGTTTTACTGGGTCAGTAGTTTTGGGAATGTTCCCTGACAGATCTAATTGGAATCTTTGCTTACTTATAAGACAATATTTTGTTGCTTCAAAAAGTACATTAGAATCTGGTAGACCTATACTAATGTCCACAATAAACTGAGCATGCTAGGACAATGATAACCTTTTGAATTTTTTTGTATCTTCATGTAAGGTCTTATCCTTTCAATGCTTTTCAGAAAAAGTGAAAAGTGTGAGTATATGACTTTGAGGATACACAGGTGAAATACACTACAGTTCACAATGTCCATTCTGCAGATAATAATAAACTTTTATATTTAAAAAAAAAGCTGAATGAAAGACAATATTTTAGAATCTAGAATTTCTTTATCTTGTGGAATGCAGAAGCTATCATTAAGGCCCCGTTATACGCATATGAAAAACTAAACCATTCAGATGGTTTAAAAAATACAAAATACAAAAAAAAAGAAAAGAAACCATTGCCTGGAAATTGAATTGCAAGCATTTTTCTTATTAATGCATACACTACATACTAAAAAAATAAAATGACAACATGAAGAGAATTAACTTTAGTTCTTTAAAAGCATTGGAGTTGTTACCCATCTCCTAAATCTAACACAGTTGCAAAGAGATCAGACTCTGTTCATTGAATGTAAGACATAAACCAGGCTTGAGCGTGGCACCATTCTATCACTGGGCACACCCACGGATACACTTACGTTCACAGAAATCGGGTCAGTTTTAGAGTCAGCAAATTAATTTATCGACATGACCCTAGAATGTGTCAAGAAATCAGAATTCGCAGCGAATATATGGACAAACATCAGAAGGATGTGAAGACTCCACAGATGCGTGGGATTTGACCCAGGATTCTTTAGTAATGGGGCAAGAGTACTGTAGCATCTGTACGACTTATACAATTAGTTAAAATTAGTTAATTTTATTAATAATGTTTAATTTGTACAAGCATACACTACTGAGAAATAACTTTGAATGAAATATTTAAAACAAATGCTCTATCGTTCCAAGTTGTATTAATTATGAATAAATTGTGCCATCTTGTGACTGAAGCTAGTAGTGCAATGGAACCAAGCAAGTTTAACAATGACTATTTCTCTACAAAAATGTCAGTTATCTTGTTGTCTCTGTATAGCAGACGTCTTTCACCTCCAGTATATGCATAGTGTTGTTACTACAATTACTGGCCACATTCCTGGGAGTGTTGAAACCCCTGGAATTTTGAAGTGATGTGTGAATGAATCGAATGAATGAATAAATATGTAAACAATCTGTTGACTAAACAATATGGTTTAATGGATACTACATGGCAAAGTGTGGCTTGAACTGAAAAGAAAAAAATAATTCAAAATCATGAGTGGGATTTTATTTCCGAATATGTCCCAGATTTCTTTCAATAATCA
>JANRMT010062839.1:8937028-8959702 GCA_026402145.1 Polypterus bichir lapradei | reverse complement strand
TACACCTATATCTATATCTATATCTACACCTACACCTATATCTATATTTATATCTACACCTATATCTATATCTACACCTACACCTCTATATCTACACCTTTATACATCTACCTATATCTATATCTACACCTATATCTATACCTATATCTACACCTATATCTATACCTATATCTGTATCTACACCTATATCTATACCTATATCTACACCTACACCTATATCTACATCTACACCTATATCTATATCTACACCTACACCTATATCTATACCTACACCTATATCTATACCTACACCTACACCTCTATATCTACACCTATATCTATATCTATATCTACACCTACACCTATATCTATATCTACACCTACACCTCTATATCTACACCTCTATACATCTACACATCTACACATCTATACATCTACAGGAAACTTACAGATTTTCATTATATGATTTTTGAAGAATTAAACAGTTATGTGTATTTATTTGGGCACAGTTGTTGCATCTTTTAGAAATTTACTCTTACCTGTCTCAGATTTATAAATGTACTTTAGATGTTCTGAGCCTGTTTTATGAGAAAACGACTAAAGAATAAACTGAATCAGTAAAAAACATCTTGTGCACCATACTTTAAAACTATACTTTGCAGAAATGATATGAGTAATGCACCTTGACAGTTCAAATTTGTTAATTAAACAGAATGAAAAACTAAACATCTTTATAATATTTATAAACACATACGGCAATATAAGGATACATACCTCTCTAAGATGAATATTCTCCTTTTCCTTCTGGTCCAGGATGACTTCTAAATGGCTGACCTGAGACTCTGCCTCTGCTATTCGTCGTATTCGTTCATTATCATCCTCCATTGCTTTGGATGGCAACCCTTTGCTCTGTAGCATTTCCAGAAGCTTCTTGATGGACTCATCCCTGGCACTGAGAGTCTGCTTCTGTGTTTCAATACGGAGTTCCATCTCTTCAAGTGTTTTCCGTAAAAGAAAGAGCTCCTTTGCTTGCCTATCATGCTCAGCCTGTAGGCGCCGGAAGTTCTCTTCCGTTAGCTCAATGGTGAAATGCTCTGCAGTCCTATTCCCACTCTCTTGTTGCAGCAGGTGATTAAGGTCTCTCTGAGTTCGAAGCTCATCCTGCAGAGCTTGAATTGTCAGCTGGAGGTGCTATGAGCAAAAAAAAGGTACACAGAAACAGTTGTGACCATACAATATATTAATGAATTCTACTACAGTTGCTATTTTATAATTTATTTTAGAAACTTTATTTCAAGGAAAATACACAGTTAACTTTTGCCTTGAAGCTAAAGTTTGTTTATATTACCTTTATTCATATTTTACAGACAAATTCTCAGTTTTTCAATTTATCTGAAAAGGCACTATGCACATAAACAAACTAAAAGTAATGCGATCATTTTTTTTTAGTCAATCATTATCAATGTATCGGTTTAATTAAAAAAAGAAAAACATTTCCACCAGACTCCTTAAAAATGTACATGAACGCAAGTTTGACATTTCTAAAAATCTCTTATATCAGCATTTGTCCAATATTCTACATTTAACAACATCATGTACATATTAATATTTTAAACTCTTTAAAAATATTTCTAATTTCAAGTTTTTACTAAAAAGGAATTAAACAGCCCTCCTTCAATTTAGAAACTGGAACTTAAAAACATAGGGAACACACCACAACACCATTAAGCACAGGGCAATTAAAAGACAAATAACACATTTAAAGTGATACAGACACCAAAGACAGATGAAATATCAAGAACATCTCACAATAATTTAACCTGCATCATCCAGAGAGCTGCAATTCAAGTTAATACATTAAGCAAATGTGTATTTAACACTTTTTTTCTCCTCTTAAGAGCATATACTGTTCAGTACCAATGAGCAAAAGTGAACATTGCATCAATAGGAACATGAAAACAAAATTTTGAGAACAGAGCACTCAGCCAAACACAATCTCGATTTCACCTAACTCTTTCAAAATTTGGTTACCTAGATATTGTCAGGTCCACAAAGGTATTATCCATTGCTCTGCATGGTTAACTTAATTGTATTTACGTATAATGAAATACTTTGTAACATAAGTGTGAAACGTACCTTTAACCCGTTTACTTCCGTGTCCCCTTTCATATTGAAGAACTCATTTCAGAGTTATGCTTGTCACCACTTTACTAATCACATTTTTAATTTCAAATAATTCAGTAATGTCACATTTGTATCTTCATTTTCGTTAACTAAAATATTTAACTTGTTCCATCTTTCTTTGCAGTATACTGTAAACTTCATGGTCTTGGAATACATCTAACATTATCATCTTTGATTTATAATAAACTGCCTGATTGTGCACAGTCCCAAGTCTGCTTTCAAGTTGTAGATTCCCTTATTGTTTTATTAAAACTAATATTTTTACTTACTGTGTGTATCTCCTTATATTTATGTATAATAAAACTTCACCTGCCACTGTATATCTGCACTATTCTGAATTCCGTCCCATTTCATATACAACCTGATAATATGGTAACCATTAATTCCCCAAGCTTCGTCTCATCTGAAAATTTAATCAGCTTGTTAGCTACATTCTTATATTGAACATTTACATAAACTCAAAAAGATTAGCATCTTCAGCAATGATCACTATGAGACTCCATTTTTAACATTAGCTAATTCAGGAAAAGTTTCCCTGAGCCAAACTTACTTGCTTCATATATTTAAGGTGTTTCATACCATCTGTAAACTGTGTGCCTCTCATGTGGTAACGTGCCTGAAGCTTTTAAATAGCTGGCATAAATACTAACATATTCACAAAAAATGAAATGCATTTGCAGTTACCTCATTATATTCCTACAGTTTTGTGAAATGTACTGTAGTTTTCCCATTTAATCCATGTTGACTGTTCACAAGCACACTGGTACTTGATATGCGATGCCCTATTTTATTTTTAACAACTGGCCCCACTGATTGTCCCTTAATACATATTATGTTAAGTGGCCTATAATCACTGGAAATGCCCAATCACCTTTTAAGACAAGAGGACATTTTGTAGCTTCCAGCCTTTAGAAATTTCCCAAAATGCAGCAACGATTTCCAAAAAGTACCTGAACCATCTAAATATAATCATGGCAATTTGATTTCAGGCATTTTAATAGTAGCAGTACTTCATTCACTGTAATCTCTTAATAATTGAGTACTTTAATAATATTATTGAAGCTAACAGAAAATTCCCAGTTTCTTCAGTGTTATGTCAACTGCAACATATCTGCTTTACTGAAATCTCAATATGAGAGATGTTCTACGCACATGATAAGCACAATCATCAGAATGATAATGTAAATAAGGCACATTATTTTAAAAATGCCTAAGCCAGACAGCACAAGGACTAAACACATATTCATATAACACTGTTGGTAGTGTTTGCTTATACATACATGTCACAGACAATATGCATATATAAACTCAGGTGCCACTTTATTACGCACACATTTCTAGTAACAAGTAGAACTCCTTTTTTCTTCTCATACTGGCAAAGCTTCGATTCAACAAGGTGCCAAAAACTCTTTATAGGGTTTTGTTCCATGCAGACTAGATACAGTAGCATCACACAGTTCCTGATGATTAAAAAATTCAGAAGGTTCAACAGACCAGGTGACATTTTCCCAGTCTTCATTCAGTACAGGTGATCACATCCCCACTGCGGCCTCATCCTCTTGTTGTAAACTTCCAAGAAAATAACCCAGCAGGGTATTCTGTTGCCATAGCCAATTTGCTCCAACATATTGTGCATTCTGAGATATTCTGCATAATATTGCTGTAAAAAGCTGTTATTTGCATATTTGCAACTTTCTGGTAGCTTGAAATGACCGTTCTTCTCTGAGCTTTCATCAATGAGGCGTTTTGTCAAAAGAACGGTTGTTCGTTGGATGTTTGTTTATCGCGCTCTTCCCTGTAAACTATGAAAATTTCAGGTGGGCAGTTGTTTCTAAGAAGTTAGCCCCACTTTGTAGGGCACTAACAAGCGTAGCACAGTACCTTAGGTTACATGTCTTATACATTCTAACGTTTGGTTGAACAATGGCTAAACTGCATGCTGCGTACTCTATAGTGAGTTGTACACACAATTGAGGAGCATGTGATTTGTATTACCAATTAAAGTGCACCTAGTAAAGTGGCCATATGAATATGTGTGTATACATACCAACACCCATACACACAGTGGCAGCCAACACTGCTAAATCTGAGCTAGTGTGGTAACAATATTAAAATAAATAAAAACACATACATACACATACACACAATGCATGCAAACTACAGCTATAGGCTCTGGAATGAGTATACTTTACCAGGCAAGAGTCTCCTCAGCGTGCTCAGTCAGTGGCACATGAACTCTCTAAATACTTGTTTAGTTTCAAAGTCACAGTACAGGAGCCCAGACAAATGTTTAAAATAGTACTGTAAAGGTGTGAATGGATATTCTGCATTAAAGCCCCAAAATAGCGATATTAATTATTAGATATTATGATGTTAAAAGTTGCATTCAATTTAGATGTATGTTTTAACACACCCATTGTAAATTGATAGTAATTCTTTGAAACCAATTAATAAACAAATTAAAAAGTTATCAATGACATTTTGTTTACTTAATGTGTATTTTCCTTAATAGTAATTTCTAAATCTAATTTTAAAGATAAAATATCATTAAAATGTACATATTTTATCATAGTTTTTTTTTAATTTTTAAACTTTTAAAAATCAAATTTAAAAAGTAAATTGTCTGCATAAAGAATACTCAAACCTTTGAGCTTTAGATGAGACTTTTCACTTTTACAGAATTTTGATTTTGCACACCAGATGGTTGCAAACATACAACAAACCTTGGTCCTTCTTGCATCCAATGGCTGCACAGCATGGTGAATGAAAAAATGAGCTAAAATCAAAAAGTGAAGGCAAAAGAAGCAAGCAGAAACAACAAAACTCAAGGCAGGCTGCAAAACATAAATCTGCTACGAGGCTACTGCTGTTTAAAAAATCAAATTAAAAAGTTAATAACACTAAACCAATACAGCAGGCACTCTGCATCTGCAACTTAGAAAGAAATGCAAAAAAAAGTCAGAGTGATCCATAGTGAATATTCTTGTGACAAAAAATAACTGAATAAAATAAAAGTGCAATTATTTTGCTCTTTATTATCACATTTTGCATGCAGTTTTAAAAAGCATCAGGAAAGCCCTTTAAATCAAAATGCAAACTGTGGAAACGTACATAATATATGCTTTAATTATAACATCCATGGTTTTTATGTACTAAAAAAATAAGGTGTTGGATAATAAAAACCACATAACACTTCAAATAATTTCACAGTCTTACAGAGCAATAGGCACAAAAAGAATTCCACAATTATATAGCAACTTACCAAAAAATATGCAGGCCTGCTCCAAAAAAAAAAAAAAATTGCACCCCCCACCTCAATTTCAAATCAAAACCCAAAGAGACAAAAATAAGGCAGAAAATACATCATTTTAAGCATTATTAGAGAGTCTATAGTAGTCATCCATCCATTTTCCAACCCGCTGAATCCGAACACAGGGTCACGGGGGTCTGCTGGAGCCAATCCCAGCCAACACAGGGCACAAGGCAGGAACCAATCCTGGGCAGGGTGCCAACCCACCGCAGGACACACACAAACACACCCACACACCAATCACACACTAGGGCCAATTTAGAATCGCCTATAGTAGTCATGTGGTACTAAAACTTTATTTTTTTTAAAGGTGTGCTGATTTTTCAAAATTTGGACTGATTGTTCCCTGCAAAGAACTGGCGTATCGTCCACCACGATTGATTCTCGTCTTAATCCTATGTAGACCCTGACATATATATTTTATATATATAAAAACTGTATTTGGTAGTGCAGTGGCTAGGGTTTATACCTTGAATGTTTACAGCTCAGGTTAGAGATAGGAAAGGGAGTCAAATGTTATTTACTTCACAGCACACGAAGGACTAAACATTTGTTAACAAAGAAGTATTCCTGAGACATTTCCAGTATTCAGAGATCTTAACATCTGGCATAGGGCATGAACACCTATAGAAAAAAAAAATGACTAAAACTAAACAGATTCTTTATTTATCCAAATTTCTGTTAGTGTATTGCATTCTCTTATCACATTATTCAAAGAAAACCTTGGAGCCCTTTAATTTAGAATGTAATCTGGCCACATCTAAATTTAGGCAAAGGGTAGGGATGTAGAGTACTATATAATGTATGTGTGAAGCTATAGCCACCAACACAGACATGCTATTTCTGGCTCTCAGCTCCATTGTGATATATGAAGATCTACTTGAAATAGTGCTGAATGAACGGTAAGGACTTACGTGATCCACAATCCTCTGCCACTCAGTTTTACGACCTGACAGACACCCTCAGAAACAATGGGATTCAGCAACTGGCCTGCTCATCGACTCCAAGTCATGGAGTGTTACACCACCCTAATGAAGCAATCCCTTGCTATCGAACCTAACCCATTGTTGAAAATATGTCTGATATGGTTATTGGATAATGGAAGCCTATATTCTATTTTTTTTTCCTTATGGAAATATAATAATGTACCCCACAACAGCCAAAGTCCATTAAACAGTTTTCCCAAGTTTCCTCAAGATACTCTTAAACACTTATATTACAGCAAACTAGGGATTTCTGCATAATAACTAAAACATTAACTACCTATTCTTTAAACATATAAGAGACTTAACAGTGTGTATGTTAAGTTGCAGTAAGTACAAGTAAATAGTAAAAAGTATGTAAAATGATGATGGAACATCATAATAACTAAAACTATACAATAAAACACAGAAATAGAACATGTGTTGTGTAAATATGATATTTAGTGCAGTTTGCTTGTTCTTCCTATATCAGCCTGTACTCTCCCACACCCCCACAGGTACATCCCACATTACAAAGAGGTTCCTGCTTCCTTAACAGGTAACTGTAACTGGGGTCTGGTGCAAGTGTGTTTCCTGCAATGAAGCAGCAGTCCCTCTGAACTTCGCTGCTTCTTTGCTCCCAAACTTGCCATTATAGGCACAGACTCACCAATACACTGAACTGAATTTGTTAGTAAGAAAAAGACTGGAGTGATAACTTATTTGTAAAATTAAAATGATATCTGTGTTACAGATTAAAGCATGTTACTCTTTTTTTGTAAATAGTAATTCTACAATTTGTCCTCACAACAAGACTTTAGAAAGGATTATAAGCCTATGAAGAAGTTCAGCCAAACTATCAATATCTTTGGATAAAGACCAAGTTGTTGAACTGCTACTTGCCCTGGTACGGAGATTTTATACATTAGAAATCTAAGCAAAAAAGAGACGATACTCATGGAAATTAATTTACTAAAGGCAAAAGAACAGTATCTCTCTGTTGATTGTTAACAGGGAGCAGGTTCTTGAAACTGCCCAGCAAGCAGTCTACATGAGATTACAGACAGAGAGGGTGAGTTTTCTGTTTTTATTTACGATTTTCCAAATTAGAGAAGTCAACACCTTAAATGTGTGTAAAGTCCTCCTGATGCACCAAGTTTAAAACAAAAAAATGGGAATAAGAGTACTTGCTTAAAGCCCAACTCCAGTCTAAATTTGTTTTAATTCCTGATTACTGGTTTAATTTGAATATAATTTGCTACTTTATGTACTCTTCAAGTACGTTTGTTATAAGGTCCCTGTAGCACAAGCTTCTCTCATATTTGTTGTTTTTTTCCCCTCAGTAAATCACTTACATTTCTCAGAGACGGAAACGATTTAGATATAGGCCCGATATAGGAAATCGGTTCGGAATAAAACACAAGTTTTAAAACAAAGCAACTATTTAATACTATCTATTCATCTGTTAGTTACTTGTGGCAAATTATCAGTCATTTTAAAGTAATAAAAAAAAAATTTAAAAAAAATATGAAAGTAGTGGGTTGTAAATGCTCTGTTCTACCCTTTGATACATTAATGCGAACTGGGTAATTCTTAAACCTGTCTTACAAAATACAGTGTATTTATTGAAGTCAGGTTAAAAAAAAATAATAATAAAAGTCAGCAATCACCTTGTCACAAAAACATTAATTTTAATTAATAAATAGAAACATTCCTTTCTCTAGTATATCATTGAACTATTTCAATTACAGATAGGAAAACATGAATCTTGGACTCATTTCCTGTTATGACAAAGATGTTGGACTTTTTTTGTTCATACCAATTTATTAAACAGAAACCAGTCCTGGCATCCATCAAAACACATAATGAACACTGCATCTGATTGTGAGGCTTGCTCCTATTCATTTTGATATGTCAGAAATTCCTACAAGTGTAAATTGCATATTTCTGACAAAAAAAAAATCAATATTTAATTATGAATCAGAGTACACTAGAACTCGTTTGCTCTCATTTTCCTCTTCTTCCATGTTGGAGTTCCATGACCATGGCTATATCCTGAGGCTAATGGCTTCTAAAGAAGTATGCTGTCCATTGTCATTCAGAGTGCCATGACAGCTTGGTAAAAAGGCTGGCAACCTCTGGCAAAAAAAATATTTCCGATTGTCTGCAGATGAGTGCAGATTTGAAGTAAGTGTTCAGAGGTCTATTCCTCTGAGCAAAACTCATACAGACACCCAACCCCTTTGAGATGTTTAATGAGAGAACAGTGCCCAGTTCTGAGATGAGAGTCTGATTCCTTCTGATTAGCTTACTGAGGTAGTCCTATTGTAGGTCATATTCAGTGCTGAAGTCATGCCACTCTGTTTTTTTTGTTTTGTTTTTTTTTGGACGAAACTTTACTTCAATTTATTAGTTGAAGATTAGAGATTAGAGAAGCCATACTCTTTTGTACAGTGTGGAAGAATAATTTTAGGGTAACATAGCATTCATCTTAAAGAAATAGCATAAAGGGTTAAATAAATGTGGGAAACCAAATGAACAACAAAATGTACATTGAAATATAAGAATTGGTTTAGGACAAATACTGAAATGGTCAAGTAAATAAAGAATGTACCAGAAGAAAGGCTGATGTAATATACAAAATGTACTGAAGGATGACTAAGAGATGACTAAGAAATCAGCAGATGTCCTATAAACGAGAATGGACAGTTGTTATATGCACAGAAATTCAAAGGTGGTGTCTCATCTCAAAAGGTATAAGAAGAACCAGAATATAAATCATTTGGGTGTAAACCAATGAACCAACCAGAGTAAAATGTATGCATTGATTGACACCAGGCCCAAGGAGAGTGGGGTGCAGCCAATACATCGCTCCAGGGCCTATGAAGCCCAATGCATCCCATAATTTTTATTATAATTTGAACATTTATTTAATAAATTCATTTAATTTTTATTGTATTTTTAAAATTTTGAAAGTCTGTTTAGTTTCAAAATTAAAAAGACACGTGGGTCACAGGGTACTTAGCAGCGGTCAACAGTTTATGACGTAAGATATATTCATGAAGGCCACCCTAGGAGAGAAGTCACGTGGTCTATAAGGGTATTTCCTGCTCGGTGGGAAGTGACGAGGAGGAGGGGGTTCCAGGCGCAGTGAGAAAAAAGTCATTAGCCGACAAACAAGTACATCATGTACTCGTTGTTCTGAGACAACGTGAATTCGGGAAAGCGGACTGAGTGAACCATTGTGAACAGTCAAGAATTTTCAAAAGATCCACTATGTCACAAGCGCAACTAGTAGATTTGGCAAGACTCAGTATTGAGTCTGATCTAGCAAAACTGATTCATTTTGATTATGTAATTCAGAGTTTCGCCAGGAAAAAGGCCAGGAAAACACCTTTTTTCAGCAGACAATAAATGCTGTTATAAATGTCTTTTACTATTATAAATATATTACTTTATTATTACATTTCTACCTTATCTAAATGTATCAATGTAATCTATGATTGTTAGAAATAAATAATAATATACACGCATATATGTGTGTAGAATTTTGTATAAGAGCCCACACACCTTATTTGCACCAGGGCCCAGATTTTCTCTTGGTATCCCTGATTGACACTGTATGTAAATTGTGTAAATTGTAAACCAGTTTATAAAATTAACCTCTGGTCTTTGTTTCTCTGATCATTCTGACCATGCTGTAAGGGACTGCTTTTGAAGAATGCTCCCTCCAAGGCATTTTGCCAGGGAGTCATTAAAAGATACAATGAACAGCTTTTCTCCAGCCTGATTACTGAATTGTCCTGTTAGAGGATGCTTCTTTCTTTAATTGCATGTTAAATTTTGACCACAAGACTCATTAATGTAAAAGTGAAAACAGATCTCTACAAAGTGTTCTAAACGAATTACAAAAATAAAGCTCAGAATAATTGATCATGTAAGTGTTTACTCTCTTTATTATGGCTCAGCCCATTGGCTTTAGAATTAGTTCAATGGAGATCACCTGTTTAATTGTAAACGCTCCACGGTCTTTTACATTTCTCACACTAGTGTGCTTCTCATGGCTCCAAGGATGATGCAAGACTCCTGTTCTACACTCAGTCAGTCTTCTTTCTGGTAGGATTTATGGCAGTATTTCAAGAGGTGGTAGCATATTCAACAACTGGTCTGAAAGCACCTGTATAAGCTTGCTATTTAAAGTTGCTAGAATTTGAAGTCCATATTGTTCCTGCCCTTTTTTAAACCAGCAGCAGTTGCCTTTGCTCATTTTATTTTAAATAATTTATTTTATACAGTTTATAATGACAACACACAAGGGAAAGTAATATCAAATTAGCTGATGGACTAGCTTGTGATTGTGAAAAACAATACCAGAATAAATCTTAAAATAAAACAAATGAATTTTTAATAAAAAAAATCACTATGAATTTCCAAATTATGTAAATTTTCACTATTACTAATTTCAAAAATGGCAGTAGTAAGAACTAGCTTCACCTTAAGGACCTCATAAGAACAAAAACCAGCATCAACTGTGTTCTTCCAGGAGTGGAGTTTGATGCTCCTCTACATGATTTCTTAAACGTCTAAAAGACTTTGGATGTAGTTCCTTAAAACATCTTGGCCCTGCCCAGACATTTCACCCATCAGTCAGTACAATTACCTCACTATTAAGGTTTCCAAAAAGACTTGAATAGTCTTAAAGAAAGTAAATGGCCAAAACACAAAGGAGAAATCAAAACCGGACAAGCAACATATTTGGAAAAATATAAAAATGTAAATGTTGCAAAACATTCCCAGCTAGCTTTTCATGTTTACTGCTAATTAACTAAACTAGACAAATGTATTTTGTTTTTGTAGGATTGTTTTAGTCAAAAAATTTATATAGAGTGACAAATCACTTAACTCTAAATAAGCACAGCAACCATAAACACCATGGCTCCGGCTAGAAGTAAGCGATATATCAGTTCATCCAGTATACCAGATGATTTTTTTTTTTTTTTTTTTTTTTATACTGTTAACACATTTTAAGACTCTAATACAATAGTAAAAGTCCAAGTTTGATGCTATGGTCAGGCAGCCAAGAAGGACAGGAAAAGAAAATCTTTCCAGTAAAAGCATCTATAGACAGTTGAAAACTTCTGCTAAGTTCTGTATAAACTAATGAGCACCACCATTTTAGAATGGGTTACTTTCATTGCATGTGTTGTGTGGAACATGACCCGGACACAGACAGGCAGACACATTTAAGTCTCCCCACACACATTTATTATAGTGCTCCATATTTACAATAAGGTGCCACAGTCCCCAAAAGTCCCCAAACTCCTGGCCAACACACACAATGCCTTCACTTCTTCAGGCCGCCTCTTCGCCTCCTCCCAGACCTCGTCCTCTTTCCACCCAACTCAAGTCATCTCATGAAGGGAGGTGGCCCCTTTTATAAGCACCCGGATGTGCTCCAGGTGTGTTCCGGCAATCTCCCACCGACACGCCCCAGTGTGGCGGAAGTGCCGGCTGCATCCCCAGAAGCACACCAGGTGTCCCTGCTCGTCTTCCCCCCGGCACTTCCGGGTGTGGCAGAAGTGCCGAGGTCCGGTGACCACGGGACCCTACAGGGTTGAGCTTCAAAGCCCTGTCCCCGTAGCAATTAGGGCGGTCACCCCCACATGGTCTGAGGAAGGCGTAAGCCCTCTCCTGGTCCCCAGCCACCTGGGACAGTTGCTAGGACAATGTCAATATGTACGCTACATGTAAATATCTATGTGACAATATGCCGAAAGGCCATGAGACACTGCTGTAATAAATACACCGAGGTTTGATGGTTTTCTTAAAGGAAAGTTTTACCAAGAGCTGTGAGAGAAACTGCTGCGTTTCTTTAAAGATTATAATAAAGACAATTTTTAATTCAGCGAGTAAGTTATGTCAAGCCTGATAGACATTACAAGTTAAAAGAACCATTTTAGATATGCTGTAAAACATATTTTGAAACTGAAAACCTTACTTTTGAGTGGCGCAGTGGTAGCGCTGTTGCCTCACAGTTAGGAGACCCGGGTTCGCTTTCCGGGTCCTCCCTGTGTGGAGTTTGCATGTTCTCCCCGTGTCTGCGTGGGTTTCCCCCGGGTACTCTGGTTTCCTCCCACAGTCCAAAGACATGCAGGTTAGGTGGATTGGCGATTCTAAATTGTGCTTGGTGTGTGAGTGTGGATGTGTGTGTCCTGCGGTGGGTTGGCGCCCTGCCCGGGATTGGTTCCTGTATTGGCTGGGATTGGCTCCAGCAGATCCCCGTGACCCTGTGTTCGAATTCAACGGGTTGGAAAATGGATGGATGGATGAAAACCTTACTTTCTGGTTACTTAAAAAAATGTTTTTAAACAGAGACTACAAGTCCTTGAAATGTTGCCCAAACAGCTATTGGTATATTGCAGTAGTTAAATTGTATTTAAACAAATTATAGTTGTAGCGGATAGAGCTGCCAGGGAAGAGGAAAAGGGAAAGGCCTAAGAGGAGGTTTATGGATGTGGTGAGAGAGGACATGCAGGTGATGGTGAAACAGAGCAAGATGTAGATGACAGAAAAATATGGAAGAAGATGATCTGCTGTGGTGACCCCTAACGGAAGCAGCAGAGAAAAAAAGAAGATAATTGTAGCAGCTGTTACCTCATATCATGCCCCTCTCTAGAACTGTTAGCTTGTAAACATTTTCATGGGTAGGAATTTAATGGAACATGAAAACGCATTTTAGGATTTCTCCAAAACAAAACAAAAAAATAGATTACAATATACAAGCTTTCGCGGCATTACATCTTGCCTTGCCTGAAGAAGGGACCCAAGTTGCCTTGAAAGTTTGCATATTGTAATCTTTTTAGTTACCCAATAAAAGGTGTAATTTTGCTTGACTTCTCACTACATTCGTAATGTCTAACACGGTACAACACCCTAGTACTTCAAAACAAAAAAAGTTAAAATCAACCAGTAGAGGGAGACAGAGAAAACAAAGAAGGAAATAATTCAAAAGATATGCAAGCAGAGAAAAACCAAACAAAATGACACCTTTTATTGGCTAACTAAAAAGATTACAATATGCAGGCTTTCGAGGCAACTCAGGCCCCTTCTTCAGGAAACACGTAATACAGAAACTGGAGTACCCTGTGTTTATATCCACACATTAGGACAAGAAACAACACTGGTAAATCTTTAAATGAAAAATCTTAAATGTAAAAAATGAATAGATTCCTTCAGGCTAAGATTAATTTAACAAGAGAGAGAAGAACAATGTATGGTCAAGATCTTTGGATAAGATAACTGTCCAACAAAGTCTTTTGAAGTTTGGGATGAGTTTTTCAAAATAATATGGGTCTGTAGACAGGTTATCTGTGTCAGTCAGAGAGATGCAAACAATCCTCATATCTCGCCATAAAACTCTTGTCTTTATTCAAGCCATGTTATAATGTATTAAATTTTAACATGAGTTTAACTTCCCATTCTTTTCTCTCTTGCTGTGTTTTGAAGTTCCCCATAAGCGCTGTGACTCCCTCTCACAGTATCCATGGCTGTTGAAGTGGGCCGCTACAGGAACATCTGTGTTGCCACGTTTGATGTGGAATCTGTGTAAATTCATTCTCTGGCAGTTTCTCCCACACAGAGTGCAGTGTCAGGACATTTCATGCAGAGAATTAGGTAGACCACATTAGATGATCTGCAGGAAAATGATCCCTTTATGTGATGTTCAAGTCGGCAGTGTGGTATAACTTTATGGTCTGTATTGTAAATGTGGGCACGCATTTTACATCTTTTCTGTAGGCAGGGAGATGTGCCATTTTCTGTTGGTTCATTTAGGGAGCTTCGGACAATTAGTTGGTTCCCAGCCTTTGGTTTTTACATTTAAGATTTTTCATTTAAAGATTTACCAATGTTGTTTCTTGTCTTAGTGTGTGGATATAAACACAGGGAACTCCAGTTTCTGTATTATGTCTTGCCTGAAGAAGGGGCCTGAGTTGCCTCGAAAGCTTGCATATTGTAATCTTTTTAGTTAGCCAATAAAAGGTGTCATTTCACTTGGCTTTTCTCTACATTCATAATGGCTAACACGGTACAACACCCTAGTACTAAAAGATATGCAAGAAAGTCAAACAAATGAAAGAGAAGGGCAAGTTAAAAGTCAGTTAAACTAAAAAGCATTTTAGTGAAATATGTAGTAAATTTGCAGGATAATTTAACAGCAGAAAGAAATATGGTTATTTGTTTAAGATTAAATGTTATATGAGCACTTGAAAGGATCAAAAACCCTTACAAGATTATTGTTTCTTGATTTCTCATCTGTTTTTGATACAAGCCAGCCTCATGTTTTATTTGAGACTGATGAACTTGGTGGTTGCGGTTCTGGACATTTTAACTTAAAGAACAAAGAGTAAATGTTGATTGTTCTTTTGTTTTTATTTTTCTCCTCATAACCCAGGGCCGGCCCAAGCCTTGCTGGTAAGCGAGAAGAACCAGTTTGAATTCAAAGGTATATTGCAGAACTGCTACCATAATGCAAATATGGTTTCATATGCTGTTTCTGTTATACAGCACAAGCATGCTGTGCTGTTGGCTCCTATTTATGAGCAAAAGCATATGATTTTGTAAACATAATACATTTATATAGCATTTTTCAAGTGTATGATTTTAGTTTTATGAAGTCTGAATAATGACAAAGAGCTTCATAAGTTCAGTAAAAGAGTTAATCAGAGAAAAGAGAAGGTTTTGTCAAACCTAAACTTACCAATACTAAAGCATCACACAAAAAGAGCTGCCTAGAAAGAACAAACATCTTGCAGTATCAGGTTGCATGACGTACATTGCCAGGTTTTATTTTTCCTTTAATATTTTTGGCACTATCTATTTGGATAACACTTTAACACTAAAACTTATTTAGGCTACTTTTCTTCCTGCACATTTTCTCTATTTTAATCGCCAAAGGCTGGGAACCAAGTTCCTTTCTCAGACAGGATGAGAGGAGAGAACATTCCTGATAGGAATACTACAGTGACAGTCGTTACTTGGGTGAAGTCTGAAGAAACTACTGACAGTAAGGTAGTGGACTGTAGCCATAGGCACAAGTGCAGTGCAACAATGAACTGTATATACCCAAAAGTTACTCTTCTTCTTCTTTTGGCTGCTCCCATTAGGGGTCGCCACAGTAGATCATCTTCTTCCATATCTTTCTGTCCTCTGCATCTTGTTCTGTTACACCATCACCTGCATGTCCTCTCTCACCACATCCATAAACCTTCTTTGGTTTGTGTACTGATTATAAGCATAGTTGTCTTATGTTGCCACTTGAATTTTTTTTCCTTTTATCTGTGTGTAGCAATGCTCCACGTTTTGCACTTTCCTGTTTTCAGTCTAGGATAATAAAAGTTTACCTAACCTAACATATAACAGGTACACATGGTTGTAACCGACTGGGAGATGTGAAAAATGTTTTAGGTGCAAAAGAAAGAAATATCTGATACGAGGCAGGTCAGAGTTATAATAAGCAAAATAAACCGCAAACTAAATGAAATTCAATACATAGTAAAAACCATCATACAAAAATCACTAGCTTGATTCCTTAAATTCTACTCTCCAATCTGTGTTTATATTTTCAATACTCCGATTCATAATGCTGGACACCACTATTGTATATAGGTATAGTGTGATGGTATACAGAAACACATGATCTCAACGACGTAGCCACAAAGATAAATACAAATAGTGCCGACCTTACAAAAAGGTGGTGTCGCCAGAATAGCAATTCAATACATAAACAAACAAAAGTACGTGTATAAAAGTCCCAAATATAGAATGAACAAGCTCAGGGATATCCAGTACAGATATTCACAATTGCCATCTTTTTAAGATGTGGCTCGATTGTATTCCACATCAATAAATTACAATTGAAAATATTTTGAAAATACTTCTCTCCAGCAACAGCTACTAAACGCGCAGCCTTCTACAACATTAAACAGCGGTTACGGCAAGCCAATTTCAAATACAGCCTCTTGTATCCGGCCAAACTGAAAGTGGAATTGCAAGGTCAATTCTATGTCTTCCCTAGCAAGGAAGAAGCAGAAAAGGAATTAAGAAAGCTGATAGTGATATTCTGATACATAATAGTGAGTCTTGGCCATTAATGATATAGCAAGGACTAATAATCTACTGTCTGATCTATTTGTTTAAAGTACGGGTTTTTATCATCATATATCCACATTATTACTTACTATTACTAGGGCGCTATCTGTTTATGTTTTTTTCTTTTTTTTTTTTCTTTTCTTTTTTTTTATTATTAGCTAATTATTTCTCTCTACCCTAAACGAGACTGTTCAACATCATAGCCTTGGTTTATTTTTATTGCTATTATTGAATTAAGACTTATTATGCTTATTCTGGACACATTTTTAACACCATCCCCCGGGTTTATTATCTGGGTGTATTATCTTAACGCACTAAGATTGCTGAAGACTATATATATTTTAAGTGCACAATTTTTTTTTTTTTTTTAAGACTATATTGGTAATAGATATCTCTATTTTTTAACCCTAAAACGCCACTGCGTGGTGGCTTGTTTTGCTTTGGACGTGCTCTGTCTCTGGGTATGTCAGAGGACCAGGACTGTGTGAAGTGGGTTCTAGCCTCACGTGGGGAGGCAAAAAGGGAGGGTGGGGGGTTAAGGGGGGGAGAGAAAGAGAGCAGGCGTGATCTATACCTAATCTATCCTCTTAATCTTTATAATTATAACTACCAACGTAATAATAAGCTGCATGGCAACAACTCTAGGGGAAATAGGAAATTAAGGCTGAAGCTGTCTCACGGGGATCGATCTGTCCTTAACTCAATTTTTCTTTTTGTAAAAACTTGATTGATCTGTATGGATTGCAATAAAATTAATAAAGAAAAAAAAAAAAGAAAATATTTTGAAAAAGGATGTTAAATATAAAGTTATATGTGAGTAAACTGAAAGATGAATAAGATTTTTTGGAAGAATACTAATTTTAACCACACTAATACATTATAGAGCTTAAGTGATAACTACCTATTAACATTGTGTTTTAAATATTCATGTCTACTAGATCTCCTAAATATGCTAGACAAAGAATGAAAAACTACCTAATTTAGAATGGAGGCACAAAACAATTCACTGGGAAAGGTATGTAATTAAATTAAGTTTGAGCGTAGAGAACATGTAAAATAATTCTAATTGATTTAATATGTTTGGCAATGCTGAATATGGAAGTGTGCGTAAAGTGTCATATCATCTGCACAAAGTGATATAATTTTGTTCAGTTCTTTCCTTTAAAATGCCCTTTAAGTTCGAAGATGGACAGTCAATGGTTTATAGCAACTACAAAAAGCATTAGACAGTCCTGCCTTGTGCCATTTCCTAATCTGAAATAGTCAGAATATATATTATTTACGTAAAGAGAAACTCCTGGACTAGACTACTGTAACTTGATCCAAACACAAATATTAGGTCAAAACACAAATGTGTACAAAACAATAAAAGATCTCTATTCTTTTCTATTCAAAGCCTTGTTCATATCTTGCAATTGCAGGGCCTCTGAAAGCTTGCACACTGAAGGGATAACTACAGAAGATTGCACAAAAGGTGTCCAACTTTAAAAAATCCAGCTTGATCTTTTAAGAGGAGGTGTCTCGGCCAGCAGGAAAGGCATCTTCTCATTCATTGTACTTCAATGTGTATAGAGATTTATAATATTACTTAAACATTTTAGTCACATTATTAGTTTATGTGTGCTACACTTAACTCAAATTTGGTTGTTAATCTCTACATTTGCACTCAATACTTCATTATTTATGGGCGGAACTAAAATTTTATTAGCCTTTTTTTTTTTTACATGCTCATAATAAGAGTTGTGACTAATAAATGAGTTGTTTTCTTTCTCTTGTGGTCAAAATGTTAAATACCATTTGCAATGATAATTTACCTAATGATATACTTTACAAAAAGGTTATCATATTTTGGTTAGTCTTAGAAGTACTGTTAATTAGTTTGGATATCATTCTAATTTGCAATCAATTTTTATGCAAAACGAATGAAATGAATAGTCCCCTCAGATTTAATTTGTGTGGTTCCCCAAGCGGTTCCATAGACATCTCTAGAGAATTATTTAATATAATCAGCTGGAAACAGGGCTTCATATTACGCCATTAAGCAGTGTACCATGGGCATTAGAAATGGCCTTCTGTTCCCAGCCAGGCACAGAGGAGTCGTTGATGGCTAAACCCGCATTCAGAATTCCTCCAGAGGAAAGAGAGAAAGACTTAAAAAGAAAACCTGAATAGGTCTTATTAAAGACAACAGCAGAGATGGCAAATGGGCACTCTGAAGTCAGCACTGAACACTAATCTGTTACAAGAAAAATGTACAAAAGAGCTTCACTAAAGCCTCTCAACCTTCTAATCTTTACTTTGATTACTATAAAGAACATGCTCAGTTTATATCGTATAACTTTCCTTAATCTCATTTAGTTCTCTTGGCTATGATCACTTCTTGGCTACTATACTTTTATTGCATTCCTCTCTCTTCTACTCCTCTGTATTACTAATGCAACAATCACTTAGCCTAGACATGCATCTTTTTTGACTGTTCTACCACTCACCTGCTTAATATCTTTTTTTGTTTTTGCAATAAGGCTCTAACACCATCCGTAAAACTGGGGTTTTGTGAATTTCTAATATTTTTCATTTCTTTATTTTCCTTTTATTTGCTTCATCTTTAAAATTTAGGGGATGATATTTTGCAAACTGGTAATTACTCTGTCTTTCAGCTAAATTGAGTACTTTATTAAAAATAAACAAATAGAATTTGATTTGATTTATTCAATTCATTTCTACACAAACTATTAATGTCTTAAAGACCAATTTGTCTCCAGAGATATTTGCATGAATACTCTGGGGAAATGCACAAACTTATCACCTTATATCGTTCACATAAAAAAACTGCAATGAAAGTTTCAGAGCTGATAACGAAGATTTCTGTTACTAACCAAGAATATGCAAGATCACCAAATGATGTGCTTTACAAGAAATGGTTGTCAATACAATCAAAATAAAACTTTTCCCCCTACAAGAGAAAAACAGCAACTAATTGTTAAGTCACATCATCATCATTACAAACATTGAAAGAAAGATAGTACGATTTTAGCATAACTACATGAAAACAAGGTACATAATGCAATTTTGCATTTTATATGTATATATATATATATATATATATATAGTCATACAATGTTTAGAACATTTAAAGCCGAGCGCTAACCTGTGTGCACTATGTTCTATATACTGATGACTGAAACTTAATATGTATGAAAAATATTTTAAATATATACAATATTTTAAACCTTTAGGATCTGTGATACTAGCAAAATACCCGCGCTTCACAGCAGTGAAGTACTGCCTTAAAATTTTTATTTAGAAGAAAAGTAAACCTTTTTAAACTGAGGGAAAATATACCAATAATTTTTTGTTAAGGATCTCTTTGTATACCACGTTGTCAGTTCGGCCCTCCGGTTGGAATATGACCAAGCTGTGCGCCAAGCTTACTCTTGAGTATGCAACGTACAGTTGGCCATGTGAAAAGCAATCTTGCCTCAAATCTCACAGCTTGGATTGCTGCTGTCATAATCGGTTTGAGTTTCATGGTTTGTTTCAATTACGACAGTATTTGCAGGACTTGTGTTGAAGTGAATTCAGCATCTGTCAAGCGTTGTAAGACACAATGTTCCTCCAGATATCAAGAGTGAGCCTGTTATGGCCGTGCAATATGTAACAAAGAGAATGGAAAAGGTAGGTGCCATCTCCGGGCATGGAAACCACTCGATAAGTGACAGTTCTTTGATCGATGGTGATCACCTCGATAGACATGTTATTGGAGGTACGGTTGGAACGATAAAGGAAATGGGTACCTGAACAATGTAAAGTAAATCTAAAATACCTATACAATAACTATAATCGTAATAAACAAACAATAAAACAGAGGAGAAGCCGTGGATTAAATAAAAAGGCTGCAGTTAATAGCAGGGAGACGTGAATACCGTGGCGAAGCAAGGAAAGGAATGAAGAGACCAGAGCGACGAACGGCCTTATATAGGCAGGCAGCCAACAACGTGGGAGGCGTGGGGATGGGGCACCCAACGCCACCTCACACAGCGACCGAGCTGCAGGCTATGGATGTACAGTATATATGTACGTAAGTAGGATTCAGTTAGCGTTGGGAACCCGCGTACCAAATTTCTTGAAGATGGGCCCATAGGTAACAAAGACCCTTGGAAAGTTCAATATGGTGGCCGACAGTGGCGTCATACCACCGAAATAAGTAGGTACATCGGTTTCGGTTAGCGCAGGGAAGCCGCCTACCAAATTTCGTGAAGATGGGGCCATAAATAAAAAAGTTTAACATGCCGGATGTTGTTGACCGTTATGACCGTTACGCATAGAATTTCTAAATGAAACCTCCTTAACTTTTGTAAGCAAGCTGTAAGGAATGAGTCTGCCAAATTTCAGCCTTCTACCTATACAGGAAGTTGGAGAATTAGTGACGTTGGAAAGTTCAATATGGCGGCCAACATTGGCGTCATACCACTGAAATAAGTACGTACATCGGTTTCGGTTAGCGCAGGGAAGCCGCCTACCAAATTTCGTGAAGATGGGGCCATAAATAAGAAAGTTTAGCATGGCGGACATCGTCGACCGTTATGACCATTACACGTAGAATTTCGAAATGAAACCTGCTTAACTTTTGTAAGTAACCTGTAAGGAATGAGCCTGCCTGCCAAATTTCAGCCTTCTACCTATACGGGAAGTTGGAGAATTAGTGATGAGTGAGTGAGTGAGTGAGTCAGTCAGTCAGTGAGTCAGTGAGGGCTTTGTCTTTTATTAGTATAGATAAATAAAAAAAAAACAATGTACCCATCTTTCCCCAACTTAAGAACACAAAGAGCAAAACCCTTTCATGGGTATTTGGCACAAGAATAAACTGGAGAAGAAGCTAGTTTGTTACAGAATACAGTAAACGCACACACTCAAAACCAAGTTAAACCAGACCAATGCAGAGTTGCATGGAGTTTTCTGGCAGAAGTGCAAATCATGGCAGAATCATAAAGCCCTGGAGTAAAAGCAGATTTTATAAATTAGGCCTGCTCTGTCACTTTTAAACACTTGTGAAAATTAACTATACATTTAGTTATTTGTGAAAGTGCAGAGATCATCAGGAAAACTCTTACAAACACCTTATAGACTTGATGCAGAATAACCACAGCAGCTTACATCAAGCTCCATTTGTTCTGCTTCTGCAGTACCAGACATTTTCAAAAGTCCAGTGCTGACACATTATTGAGATGTGTTCAGCTTGTTCTCATGTCTTGATTGGACCAATATCTTTTCAGGCTTTCTAAATTTAATAGCTATTAATAAGAAAATATTCTTTTGAATGAGGTACCAAGAACTAAGAATACACATTCTGAACTCCCTCAACCTCATTTAACTCCAAATATCAAAACTAGTAATTATCAGACTTCACAAAAGAACTCTGAAATTGAATGCAGCATAGGGAATTGTGAGCCATATGATAACAACAAAAGTTAACATTGGCTGTCTGCTCTCATGATTCACATTTAGAAGACATGGCAGTTCTACAGGCAGGAGATCCAAGAGTTGTATTTAAAAATTTTAATTATTCATCGCCTGCGATGAACAGTTATCACATGCATCTTTCAGGAGTCAAATCTAAACATTGATTTAATTTTTATGTCTCATATGTTTGATCTAATGTTCATTGACATTTTAGATTTATTTGTACGGTTTATGTTTGCTGGCCGTGTTCTTTGAGATGCTTTTAATGTTACATCATGGTCTCTTAGCAAAGCCTTCTGACAAATACAAATTTCCTTCTTAGGACAATAAAGCTGAATTGAATTAAAAAGAAATTGTTCTCTTGGTATACAGTATGTGACCAGCCATTTCCATCAAGTAACAGCAAGTGCTAATCACAAGAAGGTTACATTTTACTGACATCAAAAAGACTCTCAAGTGCACATTTTTGACTTCAAGAACAGAGTTACCTTTGTATGCCATCACATGGACACAACTCTTCACTACCTATCAACCAAAAGGTCACATCTAGCCTTATCCAAAAACCCCATAAAAAGTATATACATTTTTTTTTTTTTGGGGGGTTTGGAGAAAACGAGAGCTGTGACCATA
>JANRMT010062839.1:8922520-8936628 GCA_026402145.1 Polypterus bichir lapradei | reverse complement strand
TTGTCTTGTACTGTATATATATGCAACAAAACTTGTACACAATACAACAAAAAGTGCATCAACCTTAACACATGAAATTTCTTATTGGGACCTGAACACCTTGCCATCAGATTTTGTGATGAATGGTAAGAGGCTGATCTAAACATCACTGCCATTTTTACTCATTTTCCAGAGGCACTAATGCAGCACATAACCTAACAGTCAGGATAAAACCCAGCAACTGAATTAGTGTGTCTTATTTCTGCTGACTGCGGTTGCTTAAGTTGGAAGTGACAGCGTACATTTATGGATAAATATTCAACAATCATGACTTCTTTTTTCTCCAGATTGAACTGGAAAGCTAAAATTATGAGATGATAATCTCTTACAACTCACAGCTACTTTAATGCCATGCTAGATCTCAGAGCTTCCATTATGACTATCTACACATCACACACACAAAAGCTCTGAAGAAAATAATGTTTGCAAATAAAAGAATACAGGTTCTTGAGAACTCAGAAATCAAGGTAGCATATAAGAGAACCTAGAATAATAATGTTTCCTAAGATGTTTAGCTCTTTGAAAAGCAATTAAAAATATATAATTATTATAATAGTGCTCTCTTTGAGGATGAGAGAAAGACATCCAATTTACCTAAGACTTTATATTTTGTGTTTTGCTCATTGTCCATCAATCTCTTAGGCCCACCCCAACAGAGATGGTAAAAAAAATCTCATTACAACAGTTGCATTTTTTTTGCTTCAAGTAACGCTGAAATGCTCTAACATAATCTTGACCCTAGCTATATTAGATCTCAGTACTTAAAAAAAAAAAAAAAATAGTGTACTTCATGTATAAATGTGATTGAAACACATTTTTGATTTTTAAGCCATGATTACTTTTTGATTTGTCCATCCATCCATCCATTATCTAACCTGCTATATCCTAACTACAGGGTCACGGGGGTCCGCTGGAGTGAATCCCAGCCAACAAAGGGCGCAAGACAGGAAACAAACCCCGGGCAGGGTGCTGGCCCACCGCAGCTTTTTGAGTTGTACTCGCTATAATTTGTGATTTACTTTCCTTGAATATACTAAGCTTTCTCAAAGTCCAAATGGATTCCCAATCCTATAGCAAGAAGAGTGAATCAAGAATTGGGCATTAACTTTAGTAGGCACCGTTAACCCGCATTCATTGATTGGCTTCAGTGTAACTGGGCCTACTAAGTCTCATGTGGAACACTGTTGACTTAAACTAAATGGCGCGCTTGCTTTTTGGTCACTGTATGTAGCAACTGGTGTACCAATCTGACACCCGTCCTGACCACACTAAACATTTCATTCCACTGTTTTATAGACACTAGGAATGGAGTTTATCACTCTAAACGTTACACAGCATGTACCCCAATAATCTGAACAACATATGTGAGCAATTTTAGAGCAGTTTCCCGATCTCTCAACTTAATACTTAAAATTCGCAGTATTAACAAAAATGTGAGCTTACTGTATTTTTGCAACATGTTAAAGTATTATAGGAGAATTACACTTGAGTATAACTGGGCAGCACAGCACCTCAGTCATTGGCACTGGGGGCTCAATTTTAGTAGACTTGATTCAAATCATGACCTGTATGTTCTCCATTTTTGTTAAAGTTAATCTGATTTTCCTCCCATATTCCAAAGAAGTGCACATAATATTGATGGTCAGTTCTAAATGAAGGGGAGCATGATAAAGTGGATAATACTGCCTCCTCGAGGATCCAGAATCCTGGGTCATTGTAGTGAGTCTACATATTCTCTCCACATCTATGTAGCCAGGATCTGCTGTTTTTCTCTCACTTTGCCAAAAAATATATTAGTTAGATTAACTGGAAACCTCCATATTATTCCTCTCTGGATGTGTGAATAAGCTCAGCTAAAGATTGGATCTCTGTGTGGACCCATTTTCTGCATTGAAACCAGGGCTGCTGACACCTCTACCGTGAATTACATTGGCAGTTTGAAACCGTCATGTTCATTTTCAACTTGCTCAATGTGGGTATCCACACCAGTGTACCCTATATAAGCATGGTGACCTGTTCATGGCTGGCTCCTACCCTGCACCACATGAGTTTGGGATAGACCGTGGATATCTAGGCTCATATTGACAATGAACTGGCTAAGCTGGGTCACATAAAGGATTTATGGATGGTTGAATGTTCAATACCACAAGAAAAACAATTGAATCATATGGTTCAAAAAATGGAACTATGATTTATTTACAGTTGTAGATTAATATGATTAAGATGAATATGAAATTCAGTGTGCATGGGTGGGGATGGATTTCACTTATACAAAATTGTTTTGCACAATCTACAATGTAAAGTCCACAAATGCTATCCTTGCTTGCATGTTTAAATATACACACATTTTGAACATCCAGCTAAAATGGCTATATGTCAAATCGTCACGTACATCCACCTGAATAATACTGAACAGCTTATTTCATTTGACCTTGATTACCTTTCTCTGTGTTCCCACTACTGCACAACAAGAAAAAAATACGAGTCTACTGAAACTAAAACTATTACAACTTCATGAATACCTGCGGGCATCAAGAAGCAAACCATGAAGTAGAATGAGTATAATGGCTTGGTTAGATGTTTTCCATTACAAATAAGAACTGTAGTACTAGGGTGTTGTACCATGTTAGCCATTATGAATGTAGAGAAAAACCAAGCAAAATGACACCTTTTATTGGCTAACTAAAAAGATTACAATATGCAAGCTTTCGAGGCAACTCAGGCCCCTTCTTCAGGCAAGACGTAATACAGAAACTGGAGTACCCTGTGTTTATATCCACACATTAGGAAAAGAAACAACATTGGTAAATCTTTAAATGAAAAATCTTAAATGTAAAAAATTAATAGATTCCTTCAGGCTAAGATGAATTTAACAAGAGAGAGAAGAACAATGTATGGTCAAGATCTTTGGATAAGATAACTGTCCAACAAAGTCCTTTGAAGTTTGGGATGAGTTTTTCAAAACAATATGGGTCTGTAGACAGGTTATCTGTGTCAGGCTGAGAGATGCACCCGTTATTTTTTATTTTTTAACTCTTGCTGTTATTTATTATTTTAACTCTATTATTTTGTGTTTCACAGAACAACTGTTTTTGCCAACTTCTTTTGGCAGTCACCTGAACACCAGCAAAACCAAGGAGCTGGTGGTGGATTTTAGGACACCCAGACCCCTCCTGGACCCCGTCATCATCAGAGGCGACTGTGTGCAGAGGGTACAGACCTATAAATACCTGGGAGTACAGCTGGATGATAAACTGGACTGGACTGCCAATACTGATGCTCTGTATAAGAAAGGTCAGAGCCGACTATACTTCCTTAGAAGGCTGGGGTCCTTCACCATCTGCAATAAGATGCTGCAGATGTTCTATCAGACGGTTGTGGCAAGCGCCCTCTTCTGCGTAGTGGTGTGTTGGGGAGGCAGCATAAAGAAGAAGGACGCCTCACGCCTAGACAAACTGGTGAGGAAGGCAGGCTCTATTGTAGGAATGAAGCTGGACAGTTTGACATCTGTGGCAGAGCGATGGGCGCTGAGCAGGCTCCAGTCAATCATGGAGAATCCACTGCATCCACTGAACAGTATCATCTCCAGACAGAGGAGCAGCTTCAGCAACAGACTGCTGTCACCGTCCTGCTCCACTGACAGACTGAGGAGATCGTTTCTCCCCCACACTATGCGACTTTTCAATTCCACCCTGGGGGTAAACGTTAACATTATTCAAAGTTATTGTCTGTTTAACCTGCATTGTTATTACTCTTTAATTTAATATTGTTTTTTATCAGTATGCTGCTGCTGGAGTATGTGAATTTCCCCTTGCGATTAATAAAGTATCCTATCTAATCTAATCTCTAATCTAATGCACTTGCTCATCTTTATTTCCTGGGTCTTCGAGCCTCTAAATCCCACTGAACTCTGGCAATCAACACTTGTGCTTTATCCTCAGTGCAACACAGTTAATAAACATCGCTCATAAAATCAGAGTGTGGCTCAAAATAAAAACAAAGTTATGTGGATCTGTTAGAAACACAGTTAAAAATAGTATGCATAACAGAAATGCTTCCATTACAGGTTTGTCAATTGCATGACAGACAAGCTACAATAAACCCAACAGGTTCTCCTGAGTTAGCAGAAAGTTTACCTTCCACAATTAATTTAGATCACACTACAGAGATCTGTCTTCATTTTGACATTAAGGAATTGTTTTTGGGTTGATCAATGTCAAAAAAGTCAAGGTAAATCCACTGTGATTCAATGTTGTATAACAGTAAAATGTGAATACTTTTTATAGGCACTGCAGATGCATTTAATGATTCTAACCTGTTTTACAGCCTTTGAAAAGACCTCAGCCAGTAGTTTTGTAGCTTGGAACTTCTGGACTCTGCTCACTGCTTCCATAGCAATACAGAACTTAATAATCAACTCATGATGCTATTATTTCATTAATTCTGCATAGAATATTGTTACTATATTTAAAGAATTATACAAAATACACTTTAAATACTAAAATTCAGTTTTGAGCTATTTTTATCAATGCAGATTTCTTATCTATTTGACATTTCTATAAGATAAACTATTTGAAATCTAAATTTGATAGTGATTAATGTTTCAAAGTGACAGGTTGTCTTTTGCAATGGCTTTGGGGAAAGAACGTTAACTATTAAAAAGAAAAGTTACCCTAATTCAGGGCGTTCATAAAAATTGTAACGATTTACTTCATAAAGTAGAAAAAGTACATAATAAACAAGAATAGTTGTCTCAAATATTTGAAATATTATAATGCGTGCTTCGGTTTAAATGTTGATACTCTGAATATTTTCAATATAATAGACATTTCCCACCCTTTGATAGGGGTACGTAAAGGTGTTGCAGTAACCACAACTTGATGCTCCCATTAGCATTTAGTTTGAGCAAGTCATGAGAACTGATCCGATGCAATTAGGAGTTGCTCCAAAGGAGAATGATTGAAAACATGTCTGTGAATACAGTGGTGCATTCATGAAATAATGCTGTGATCTATTGTCTCGTCTAAGGATGCCACTCACTAAATTAAGGGCATGTATAAAACACTTATCCTGCATTTAAAGCGTACTTCCGCATAATGGTGAGGTCTATGTTGTGCACTGAAAACCTTCACATCACTATACAGGAGGTGAATGAGGATTCTGCCCAAGTGCACTCAGTTTGTCATACTTTAGTTATAGCATTTCAATCAGAATTTTAAACTCCCAGCTTTTGACAAAAGATGTTTTTGTTTGCCTTTGTGTTACATTTCAGTCATGTGGTAATTTCTTACAATCCCCCTTGTTAATAGGATATTTGTCTGTGTGTCTGTCATTCCAAAAGATGGTGACTCGCAAACATTTTTAGTAATAAAATGCATTGCATTTTTCATTCCAATAGATTCCACATCACAAACATTCACCCTGCTTTTACAAATTCAATACTAAATAACATACATGTATTGAATGGTGTACTGCAAACGTTAACACCGAGGCATATTGATTACTTAGATTTCAATCTGACTTAGAAGCGTAGCAAAGCTAATACACAATAAAATACAAATATCCGTAGCAATCAGTATCACAGAATTCAATACAACGAAATTGTCTCATACCTATATTTCAACATGCATCAGATCCTCAACTTTAAAACCG
Source organism: Polypterus bichir lapradei (assembly GCA_026402145.1). Lineage (NCBI taxonomy): Eukaryota > Metazoa > Chordata > Cladistia > Polypteriformes > Polypteridae > Polypterus > Polypterus bichir. The sequence continues at coordinate 8,930,937 of JANRMT010062839.1, read as the reverse complement.
GAAATGCAAATTAATATTCATTCAGTAAATGGCACACTATATTAAAAATTCATAACCATCAACACGTTCACAATTTCAAAAACAGAATTTTGAATATAACTCTTCATGCTGATGTGGGCCCAAACATTTACAGTTTTTATTCAGGAGGAAAAACGCTAAATCACAGTGTACATAAACAATCAACGTGATTCATGATAATGTAGTTGACGACTGTGCCAGTGCAGCAAAATATACAAGAGTTCACATTTAGTTTAAAATATGTCACGAAAAATTCAAGCAATGTGTGCTTTAGACGGCTCTATCCTTCAAGACCCGCATCTGCCCTTATTTGTTGGTCAAGAGTCCGGTCTTCAATTCAAAACCACAGTCTTATATGAATGCATTTCTTGTTTGTGATGTGCGCCGATTTTTCAGTAAGTATTCATAATAATATTTTATCATGTAATGTATGTGTTTTGCATGTTATGAGCAAACAACTGGAAAGCTGGCATGTGGATTATGTGACGCAAAGTATTATGAGATTTTTTTTCGTTTCCATAGATATTTTGTCATATTGTTTGCCAATGTACAGACAGCATTGGTCATCAATGGCTTGTATTATATCAAAACATTTTTATCTCCATTCTTGCTGAAATCTTCAGTACACATTTTTCTTGGTCATCACTACAAAACATGTGGGATTAATAACATCTAAACAAAAAGTTTTGGGTGGAGTATTCCTTTAAGGTAGCCCCAGTTAACAGTACATTTCTTTTATATAGATTAGATATCATGGGAATATTGTATCGTGAAGCGTATAGTGTATTGTCTCCTGCCTATTGAAATATATTTTAGTACTGCCTGATGGCCTGTACATTCACATCGCTGGCTCTACCTCACACCGCTCATCTGGGGTGAGAGGCAACATCATCTGTACTCCCTTTCCCTACCTCTGTGAGGCACTCCAAGCTAGGACACTCATAAGAATTGAGAGCAGTGATCTTTAAGTGCTTGATCATATGTGTGCCTGCTGTCCCTGTCTCTTTTGTTCACTCAAACACACATACACACCCTCTGCATGACTTCTTTACGGTTGACTTCTCAGGACGGCTCCATTCTTCTTACAGTCTGCAGACACAAAGCCCCACTAGAATGTTTTGACAAAAATGCCACCAATTAAAATGATTTTTGTTGTGAGGATTTAAAAAAAAAAAAAAAAAAAAAAAATTATATATATATATATTTCAAAGAAAATAATTTCAAATTAAATTCAGCGAAATAAATACATTAAGATGCAAGCATATAACTAATAATATACGTAATCTCAAAGAATTTTGTTTTTCTTTTTTACCTGATTCTCTTCTTGAGTCACTCTCATTTGTTCCTTCAATACTGACATTCGTGCTGCCTCCTCCTTTCTCAAAACTCTCTCCTTCTTCAACTCTGGGCTCCAGAAGGTCTTAATGCTATTCATGGATGAGCCAAGCTTGTTGTCCTTAATATCCAGCTCTTTGCGGAGTAAGTCATTCTCACGTTGCAGATCTTTCAATTGGTTCTGTAAATCATGAATACCACCATCCCTCCCTTGTCTGAGTGCAGATGGGACCGAATGATAATGGCTACCATGATCAGCATATGACAAAATATCTGAGTGAGGCAAGCCAGCAGAGGCAATGTTCGGGCTGCTTCCCATTGCAGTAATCCGACCACCATAATTTGCTCGACTTGTAGCCCTACCAAGTGTCATGGTGCCCTTCGGGAAGGTAGTTGATGCCACTCCTTCATGGTCACTCAGGTACATTGGTCCAGAAGTAGCATAGGCAGCATTTAGTGACTGAATGTTTTCCATTGACAGAGTTTTTCCGGCACCTCCACTTACTCCACTGTTCGTCTGGCGGTGCCCTAACCGTGGGGACCTTGGAAGGCGAGGAGATCGAGAAGGACTCCCTTCCAAGTGCCCTACAGTTCGTGCGCTCCCATACATTATGTCAAATAATCCTTTGGCAGTGCAGTTTGCAAAATGGTAAATAAATAATGTTTGAAGAATGTTACTTGCCAACCAACAGAGTCCTTTATCAGTTATAGAATCATTGCTGATTAACGAGCAGGAGGCAAAATATGGAAGACTTGTCTTTATATCTAGGAGAAAAAAAAAACAAAAGAAGAAGAATTACTTGGTATGACATAGGTTACTCTATTAATTGGTCATATATCAAATTTTGTCACTAGCTTTCCTGTCCAAAATCACAACCAATGACGCAAGGTTAATTACTTTCTCCATATATGATGAAAAATAAGGCTATTGTGGACTACGGGAGTTATGCCCTTCTTGATGTCATCATCCTGTCCTCTGTGATTACATGTCCAAAAAAATATCCTAATATTTGCAAGTATTCGGAGAACAAAACTTTTCAGGAATTTTCCCAAAATTTTCTCTAACAAGAGAAACCATTAACATTACTACAACTTAAATATACCATTTGGCATATAAAGCTGATGTGGTGATGTGAGCAAGAAAATAGATGAAAGACAGAGGGCAGCTATGTTGAGGATGAAACCTCACATGTGAGAAACCATTGCATCACAAGATTCTGGTAATGAAGCATTTTATCACACTTGCACAAGAGATCCAAAATATAAGGATATCACTGGATGCAACAATGACAGGCCCAACAGAAATCATACATAGTAAGGAATCTAGTTCATTATAGTTGCTCGTTCCTGGGTCCTCCAACTGGTGATCAATAGCTTAGTAGCCACAATACACAAGTAGGTTGGAGCAATCGAAGGAAACAAAAAGGTGTAGAAAAAGGGGAACTGTGACAGATAATATCACAATGAGATGTTACGGTTTATTCCCCAACAATAGGTTTTCTTCTTTTTTTTAATTTATATTTGTTGCTTTTGGCATTTTATGTTATTGAATACATTTCTACTTCACTTTATTTGGTAGTGAACGATTTCTTTCATTTTCAATAATTACTTTGTACTTCATGTTAATTCTATTTTGATCCTCGTCCCTCATATGTTGAGCTTAAGATGGTGAGACCATCTCCAGGCCTATATAAAATTTTGTGGAAACCTTAGTGCCCATTAATGATCTGAGAAAAGAAGAGCTGCCTAGGAAGCAGCAAGCGCAACCTCTGAGCAAACGAATGCTAAATGTACAGAGAAAGAGGATGAAAACTATGAATGCTCAAGTTAAGTGTATTCACTCTACATTATCGTTCAGTACACTGTTAATGGTTTAATAATAAAGCCATTTTTCTAATGTTTTTGAATATAGAAAGTACTGCATAGGCTGCTAAAACTAGCTTACCAAGCAGATATTTATCAGCACTTGAACACCTGCATGCAGAACCCAAAAAAGTGCATTCTGCCTGCTACAGAAAAACATCCTGCATTCAAGAGAAAACAATTTTTTGTAAAAATAAATCATTTCAAAAAATCTTTGCGCTTATTCTTCAAGATCACAGTTGGAAATGTTACAAGTCATCCATCTCAAACTGTGCCCAATATTCTCTTTCATTATCATCAGAAATCTATGAATGTGTTCAGAACGCAGTCATCGAGTTCTCATTCCATTCACAAAATGTAAAACGAACAGCAATTAAGTCAGACTTTTTAAGAAAATATTCTATGACACACGGCATAATTTGTTCCCATTTGCAATATAAAGATACCCTGTGAATTCAGCTGAAGTAGTGATTATCTTATACCAGATGTCAACTTCTTACCTCTTGAACCAACTTTTAGGTCTGAAAAACATTAAAAATATAGCAAGAAATAATCCACTGTCTATCAATGAAGAACTGTAAGTCTGTTAATCAAAAATTCAGTACTTATGCAAAAAGAACACAAAAAAAATGCATTGAAAATAAACACACTTGTGCTAATTGTGTGTATAAATCTTATTCTGATGCTTAAAGAAATTTATTTGGAGTCTTGTTACATAAAACAACACTTTTACAGTCTGCATTATGTATTGCAGTTTGTTCAAGAATTAACATCTGGCAGTCAGTCATTGTCCAACCCGCTATATCATAACTACAGGGTCACGGAGGTCTGCTGGAGTCAATCCCAGCCAACACAGGGCACAAGGCAGGAACAAATCCCTGGGCAGGGTGCCAGCCCACCGCAGGGCACACACACACACACACACAAACCAAGCACACACTAGGGACGCTTTAGGATTGCCAATGCACCTAACCTGCATGTCTTTGGACTGTGGGAGGAAACCCATGCAGACACGGGGAGAACATGCAAACTCCACGCAGGGAGGACCTGAGAAGTGAACCTGGGTCTTCTAACTGCGAGGCAGCAGCGCTACCCACTGCGCCATCTTGTTGTCCTATAGACTAAAAAGATACTTTTAAAATCATATAAATTGTGAAATTGTGAGAGACCCCATGCATAATGACAGACTTCAGAAATCTTTTGTTCGGTAGTCTGTCTTCAGTTATTAGAGAGGACACACTGAAAGATTTTGTTCAAAAAAAAAAAAAAAAAGAACATCATACATACATCAACAACAGATTTATGTTCAGAATTCTGAGCCCAGACTCTCCAAACCTGGGATCTAGTTCAGTTTCTAGCAAACAAACACTGCGAACAACAAGTCCAACTTGCTACAATCACTTGAGTAAAAAAAAAATAAATCTAGAAATTCCACTAATTTATATTTCATTTCTGTACATTCATTTCTAACCTGGAAATGTTTTTTTTGGGAGAGAACATTTTATATGATGATTGACCATACAGTATGTAGCACACAGAAAAGGACAGAAATTGTTTTTTTAATAAAGATAAAGAAGCTTATTGGGAAGAATACAGATTAATGGATTGGTTCCCAGGGACACCCAGAGCAAAAACCCAAAACAAGGAGCACTCACATGCATCTTGACGGCTGTATGGGTCTTCACATATGGATTTGTCAGTAGGATTTCTAAAAAATCAAGTTCCCATATGACTGTTGGCTTGCCAGGTACCCGCTTTGCATATTAACTGTGGAGCGGCAAGTTAAGAAAATAAAATGGTCGGGCATTTTATCCTTTTGTTAATATGTGGCCCACAAAACGTTCTGGATGTTACTGCCACTCAATCACATATCATTTGTACCGATCATTCCTCTTTTGTATAAATTAAATACTTTGTTTTAGTGCTGTTGTTGATTCCAGCTAATAATTTCATCTTTGGTATAAAAATAAAATATTGACTCTTCCAATGTAGCACTTAAGATTAAATTACATGAAATAAAAATGAATGCATATATTCTGCCCAAGGACAACATTTCTCTTTTCCGTAACAGACACTCTCACCAGAAATGTGTTCTGTTACCCTCATTTTACCTGCACACATCAACTTGTTTAAAGAAAAACTAACAATCTAATCAACCTAATTTAATCTTGATGCAAGTCGTTCTGCCATTTTCGCTTATTACGAAGACTTCTCAGAGGTTGTCAGTAAAATGAAAGAAATCATTTGATTTTCCACTACATAAACAGTATGGTTGTACTAAAAATCTATTGTCTGGACACCATTAACTAAAGAAAGGTTATTTTCACTATTAAGGCCAGAAGCCACGACTGTTGGAGATTACACCATATTAAAGAGAATTTAGCAAATTGGTTTATATTTTGTTTACAACTTATTTTTTGATGTATCATTTATGTACCGTCTCTTTAAATATTGTGATGTTTCTTATACTTTGTGGGTGAAACCCCAAGCGGTGGGGCAGCGCAGAGTTACTGCTGCAAGGATCTCTCTCTGGACTTTTCACTTCTGTTTTTGGATTTTGCTTTTGGATTGCCTTTTTAGGCAAATTCCTTTATTGCCGATTTTTCTCTTGTATTTTTGTTAAATCTCCCTATTTCTGTGAATAAACTCTTCATTAATGAAAATTATAGTTTGGATCATCTCTATATGCAAGTATTTTTTTAGTTCCACTACCTTGCAAGGCATTTTTGTTAGGTTTGTAGCTTTAGTGGATATTTTGAACTTTTAAAGCCACCACCCCATTTTGGGCCGAATAAGATGCAGCCAACGTTTAGCAGTTGGAGGGCAGGCTGACTTGGGCCAGGCTTCTGTTGGAAAGGATAGTGAAGGTCCAGGCCTGCTTTATTTTGGAGGCATTACACCCCAGATACCATGCTCCTGTCTCCTTATCACAATACCAGAAATGTCAAAAACCTGACAAAATGTTATGAATGTTACAGAGGCAGTTGTGTGTTTGTAAATTAAGAGTTTATAAATCTGTGTTTACTAATTCATGTGGTGCTCAGAGCATTAAAGAAATGCATGTTTAGTTGATTTGAGTGTGACAACTATTTAGGAAAAATGTGAAAAAGGGATAATACTTAACACTCTTCCCCTCCTACCCTTACCCCCAATCATAATGTGCTTTACAGAGATAACAAAATTTCAAAATTGCCTCCTTACGAAATTGCAGGTCAATTCTATTAATTAAAGTTGCACCAATTAATCAAATTATGATTAAAGAAACCTCTAACAGGTTCAGGTAAAACTGGTTTTGGAACCACTGGTCTTCCTCACAATCAGAAATTATCAGTTCAGTAAGTACTCCTACACTGGCAGTTGTGCCTTTTAGAAGAACACATTTCTGGTGAGAGTGTCTGTTATGGAAAAGAGAAATGTTGTCCTTGGGCAGAATATATGCATTCACGTTTATTTCATGTAATTTAACCTTAAGTGCTACATTGGAAGAGTCAATATTACAATTGAGAGAAAGCATACTTAATTGAGAATGAGATACTGGCATGTATAATATGGACGTTCACTTTAAGAATTGTCAGAACTTCGTCGAATTCAAAACACAATATGGGGATTATATTACACAGTTTTTATTACCATTTATAACAGTTGTCCATGAGCTCTTGATGCTTTAAATACAAGCATTAATGGTGTTACAGTGTGAGCTGTGATGCGGTCACAACTTTCCGACTGGAAGCGTTTGTGCCTTTTGTGTTATTTTAGTATTTTTTTTTTTAATAGGGTAATTTGAATTTACACTTTCATACTGTACGTAAGTGATTAATGTGACCAAAGCACTGCTGTATTCAGGGTGTTTCAAGGGCCTCTAGTTGCGTCCCACCATTTTAGAGTACGCCGAATCCCTCAGCAAAGGAATGATCAAAAAGTAAATGTAAATGTAAGCAAAGATCTTCCTTACACAGGTTGCTTACTTCTTGGCATTGGCTATATGAGAGGTAAGCATCAAACATGTAAACTAAGAACAGTTGTACTCTGAATTGCATAAATTAGGTCTTATCTAGCTGAATAAATGTAACCCTGTCTGCAGATTTGAAGTTGCTTTAATTTGGCAATAATAAGTTATGATTGCCGTGTAAATGTTTACACGCTTCCGATTTCTGCCTTACATAAAATATTGACCAAATTTGTTGGATTTTCATACCCCCAGTCTTTCAAAATAATATCGTTTTTCATAAAACCCATGCTGAATTTGTCCCAAAGCCTATAAAAATCTAACCTCCCCAACCTGTTAGTTTTTAGTTTCACCTGGAAGGAAATCAATGCATACAGGAGAGACCACAAAAACCTAAAGTTATTGAAAAATACACTGTTTATTTAATAACCGTGACTTAGAAAAGAGAACCCCTTGGGAAATTCAGGTGATGCGCAACAGAAAAACAGTTACTCCAAGTCGCAATGTGTCTGTGAAAAACGTCAGGTCTCAGAAGATTGTGCAGTTCCTTCCACAGAATGAAAAGCACTCTTACAGAGAGTTCAACACACTTTTACCAGATTAGTTTCTTTGACTCTTAGTGCGAGCAAAACCATGTCTTAAACGTTTCAGCTCCACTTCCACCCACGAAGCAAAACAACTGCAGCAGTACCAGGATCAGGAAACTATTTGCAGTTCTCCTCTACTTTTCAAGCCAGATTAATCTGATTCACTCAGCATTCCCAACATCTCTGCCGACCATCAGGATGGTAATATTTTTGGCAATTTAATTGTCTGGGACCTGACATTTTTCAGCATCTAAGACATTCCCCTGGCACTCTTGTTATGAACATAGCAAGGAAGGCATTGTCTGTTCTCAAGAAGCACTAGAGACATCACAGCTTTGATGCTGTATACCTGAGGACTTTACTGCTCAAATGGGTGAAGCAAAGACAAGAACCTAGCCACTAAGTCTTCATCTCTGGACTCCTATCAATAATGAGAACAGCAAGAACAAAGGTTTGTTATTGGGACATTTTCTGAAAGAGACCACAGTATTGGTAGGATGGATTGCACTCAAGTTGACCAAGTACCAGAGTATAAAGGTAATACAGCATTCATGACTACCTAGCCTTAAGCATAATGACAGCCATGACCTCACATGAAGTGGATTTACCTAAAGAGGTGCATTACATCTACTCTATATTATATATATATATATATATATATATATATT
>JANRMT010062839.1:8894727-8922120 GCA_026402145.1 Polypterus bichir lapradei | reverse complement strand
ATATATATAATACAGATATATATAATACAGTATATATATATAAAATCCTAAGACTAAAAGTGCAACAGTGACGTTTCTAACGTCACATTTTTGCCACACTTTAAATTGGGCTTATTTTAAAACCTTCATATACAGTATATGTTTGGTATCATTCTTTTTAGAATTTATCAAACTTTAATGTGATGTTGTTAGGTTTTCAGATTCTTATTCCGTCTTTAAATAAACTAAAAAATATCAAGAACTTGTGTCTTGTAAAACGGGACTTTTTGCCAAAAGAGTTAACCACGTCCGGGCCCGTAAATAAAACACAAGCAGTAGGACGGCTGCTGTACAGGCTTTTAAATGTTCGAAGTGCCACACAAGATGTAGATCATACAGCACGGCAGCAGCAGCAAGCCAGTAGCTGATCGAGACGTTTAAGAGGGGGTTTTGGAGGAGCAACAGCATCTCCTTTGGGTGCATTCAGCCTCCCTCTTCACAACGTGGGTGGCACAGATGCTGGCGAGCGAAAAAAAGGGGGGGGGGACCCCCTAGTTAAGCCATCCATCCATTATCCAATCCGCTATATCCTAACTACAGGGTCGGGGGCCAACACAAGGCAGGAAACAAACCCTGGGCAGGGCACCAGCCCACCGTAGGGCGGACACACACATCAAGCACACACTAGGGACGATTTAGGATCGCCAATGCACCTAACCTGCATGTCTTTGGACTGTGGGAGGAAACCGGAGCACCTGGAGAAAACCCAGACAGACACGGGGAGAACATGCAAACTCCACGCAGGGAGGACATGGAAAGCGAATCCGGGTCTGCTGACTGCGAGGCAGTAGCGCTACCAATGTACCACCATGCCGCCCCCGTTAAGCCTATAATTCTAATTAAAACATTGATTTGCTAAAGAGCGCAGACAATTTTGGTACTAATGTTAGCTTAAAAAGTAACTCTAGCTGTCCCACATTTCATGTACAGCCACCTTTTTCTGAAACACTTAATGCTGTATTAATTAATGCTATATTAAGTATTAAGACATTTCATGTAAATGTTCTTATAATTCACGGGAAAATAGAACTTAATTTTGTTTGACATACGTATGTCCGCAATGTTTTTTACTCAGTCAGTTCATCAAGGAAAGACAGGTGGTTGCTTAGGGAGTATCTTCTCAGGTAGTACAAATTGTAAAGAATCCAGCCTTTGCAGTTGTGTCTTAAGTATCTTACCATTGCTATTAAAGAAGTACCACAGTCTCTTTGACTAAATATTAATCTTCCAAAATATAATGCCTCATACACTGATAAATTTCCCCGATTTATTTTATGTAATATTAATTTATGATCATTTTCCAATAGTTCATGACTTCAACTTTAATGCAGATATTCCCAAAGCTACCGAACTACAGATCTTTTAGATGTTTTTGACTTTACCAGATTAGCCACTCCATGTTCCCATCTTACTTCTGGGAGCTCTGGAACCCGACATCGTCGGTAATATGACCGACAGGCTAGGCAGTGAGGCACAAACAACGAAACAAGGGGATGGTGCAAAAAGTGCAAAGTGCTTTTATTTAAAACCAACAAACGAAACAAGTCAGTGTCCAAAATAAAGTGCAGTGCTTCTCAATCCTTAAATAAATAATCCATTAAAACAGAGGTGAAATCGTGGAGGTTAAAATCCATTAGAAAAAAATGGCTTGAAGCTGTCCCTTTAAACAACTCCCGTACAGGCTATGCACCAGGGGAGCTACCCTACCTACAGCAGACCTTCTTTCTAACTTCATCTGTTGGTTTGTTCACCTCACCGATCCCTGACTCCGATGGGCTTCACTAAACTGTGACTTGGGCTCCCCAGCGACCAAAGCGCTCATGCTGGGGCTTTCATGTCCCAAGTCCCGACTCCCGCTGCCTTCTCGGCCTTACGCGGCGAGCCATCCTCCTTCTGGTCATTCCCGCTCTTCATAAAATGCTCAGTAGGAGCGACCACAATCAACTACTCCTTGGGTGCCGGCCAATCGAGCCTACGCTTGCTCATTTTCGCTCTCTTGCACCAGCTTTACTCTCCCCGCTTCCTGTCTTCTTCTTCTGCAACCTCTGTTCACTTTTTCTTTTCTTCTTTTTCTTCTGTTCTTCTCCTAGCTGCCTCGCGCTTCTATTTATTACAGGGACGTGGATCAGATGTGGCAATCGGCAGCTCCCAGCACCAATTACGGATGCAGATGACTCCTCACCTGTGCACTTAAGTGAGGACCATCCACATCACGCATCACCCAGGAACCGCTCTTACCACACCCCCTTGCTAAGCCGCTAGTACGATGACTATTTATTTAAAAAGTGGCCTTTTTGACGTGAGCTGTGGACCCGCTACACCACAGGCTAGCATTGATGTGACTCAGATACTAGATACTGGAATATTCAATTATTAGCGTATCTTCCTTAATGTAATGATGCTTGTTAAGACTAAACAGGACTGTTTTCAAGAAACATTTTTGATACTGCAGCTGCCACTTTCTTTTCTAATATTTTAAGTAATTGCTCTTACTATTATAATACAGCTAGCAATGAAAAAATATGATCTAAAATTTTATTGTAAAACAGCAGTGGAGGACAGTAACAACCCTTTTTAAAATAAAATCAACCTCTGTAATACTGTCAGGGAAGAAACAAACAGACTTACAACACTCTTTGAGTTTCCAGACAGCTTGAGTGTAAGGGGGGAAAAAAAAGCTACATTAACAATGCACTATGAAATACTGAAGGCTGAGAGTCACATACACAATGTTTTAGTCCAACTCTCCACTGTTATAATGGATAGTGCAGGAAATGCAAAAACTATTTTTTTAACCATTGACCACTTTTACAACCAGCTCATCCCGTGAAATGGATGTGCAAATTGTCATCGGCTAAATGTGCGATTTTTGTGGCATCCTTCTCAGATAAACATAAGGTATGTATAAAAGTTGTTCAAGTAAATTATAGAGAAAAAAAACCAAAAAACAATCTAAATCAGTTAAATAGTTCTTTTGTGAAAAGAGGATGTTGGATTTTATAGACAGACAGACAGATATGTGTATCTATAGAGAGAGAGACACACACACATTAATTACACATACAACCATACACATACACACACATACTCATTTTATGTAAACCCCTCCCAAAAATCCAGTCTGAATTTCATGTATAATAACGAAATGTACGGTATGTAGCCAGCCATGCTTTCAAATTGTTTTGTTTGTATTGACATATAAATGTAAAATACTCGCAATTGAAAGAGGTGTTCCCCTTGTTAAGTGCATGCGTGATTTTGGTGCACGGTGGTGCACATGTGCATGTAAAAGATTTTTCTTTTTTTTAAATAATAAAAGGAGACTGTGTGACTGGTGTATTTTTACCCTGGTCAAGAAGTTTCAAAGAGTGTTATTCTTCCGACATCAGTGTATTAATTACCCAAGCGTACGCTGTTAACAATTTTCTTGCCATCGCAAGGACATTTAATCTACATGTCAACACTTTGTTTTTTTGTTGTTAAGTACCTCTCATTAAAAGCACACAATTATCAGTCAGTTTAAAAACAAAAAAAATAAAGCCAAAAAATAACTAGAATTGCGATTTAGAAAATTAAGACCTTCAAAATATGCCAGTAAGTGCAAGCATGTGTGTGAAAAATGAAAACAAGCTAATAAATTAAAACCAAGAGTGAGCATCCACCCAGAAAGGCTGCTTCCTCTCAAATGACACATCTTACAGAAAGACTTGGACCCTCCCTGTACTGAGAGGAAAACAGGAAAAATTAACTGCTTTAATCTTAAACGGAGAATACTAAGTGTAGACGTAATCCAGGCATTCAGAATTCTCAACGGCAATGGTAAATCTGATGCAATTAAATATCTTTATTAAACAGTAAAACAGTGAATGAGGACACATACTGAAATGAAGGGAAAGTGCAACCAATGTGGTAAACCACAGGCACTATATATTGACTACTTTACTATTTTTTATACTTAAACCAGAAACTCTGGCATCTTAAAAAAAATGAAAAAGCATAGCTATTAGTTAACCAAACAAGCTACATGGATATGGGGTTTTTGTTTTTTTATTTTCTTCCTGGGAAACAATTTGGTGCGCATAACTATCTCGTGCCCACCACTTACCATAGCCTGCGCACCAGGGGCCTCATGCATAAGGCCGTGCGTAGAACTCACACTATAACATGACGTAAGCACAAAAGCCGAAATGTGCTTACGCACAGAAAAATCTAGATATAGGAATTTGTGCGTACTCCAACTTCCACGTTCTTCCGCTCCATAAATCCCAGTCAGCGTGAAAAGTAACGCTCGTGTGCGCGCCTTCTGTCCCGCCCCCAACTCCTCCCAGAATTACGCCTCTATGAATATGCAAATCAATATAAATCGCCCTTAAGCTCTGCCTTCTGTGAAAAGACAATGGAAAAAGCAAGAGGGAAAATGGAAGAATTTCATCGAATACCAAGTGGAGGCAAGGAAAAACGTACTATTTGTTGGTTTAAACAGTGGTATAAACAACAAAAGGAAGCTGATCGCCTGACATAGTCGTACAGTGCCCAAAATACAAAAGAAGTTGTCACATGTCAAAGTCGCCGTGAAAAGCCGAGTTGTAGCCCACCGTCTGAGTGTCATATGAAAGCTTATTAGGGGACAGAGGAAAAAAAAAGGCACACAGTAGGAAAAAAGCACGAAATGTCAACTTCAGTCTCGAAATTTCCACTTTAAATTACATAGCTTATTTTGTCATTAAAGTAGAACATCATAAACGTCATCTTAAAATTGTTTAATTAACCAATTTCTCAAATCACATCGTAATTAAAGTAGCACATTAAATGCTTTGTTTTGTATTTGATCTTTTGCTCTGTGTGTGTGAATCACTACGTGCTTCCGCTTTCTCTTTCTCCGACAGGACACAGAATCCATTACATTTGTGATATTACAGCTCTCTGAATAATTAAAATACTGAGATGTATACGTGATATCTTTTTTATGATAATAGGAGTTAAAGCATGTTATTAAACAGGGGAATACGGTGCGTGATTGTGCACAACCTTCGATGAAATAATTATAGCAGTACTGTCTCTTTCAAACACACTAATCTCCAATTCCTGGCCTTACTTTTCTTTCTCCACATACCCAATCGCCACACAATCAGCTCTGTAACAGATAAGCCATCTGTAAGCTTACAACGACGATTCTTGAAAACTTTTAAGGAACATTGAAATATATTTGTAGTACAAGTTTAATTATTCTATCCATCTATCCTTCCAGTGTCGCGTCAGCCCCAGAAAGAATACAGCACCAGGTAGGATCAATCCGTGAACTAGCTAGCGCTGCAGAACCATGTCCTCACATGTTTAATTATTAACAACACAGATTATTTAAATGAAGTTAAAGTTTTATCTATATAATATAATCAACATATTTTGCTGCATTTCATCTTAAAAATGATACCTCATCCTATGTAAATACACGCTTTATAAATTGGCCCAGGTTGTGCAATATTATAACTGTAGTGCAAGTTTACAGTGGGGTGATTGTACTTATAAGTACAAACAGTTCTACAAGGAGCACTTGATGGACTGATTGACTGTTTCTGAACCGCGAGGTCCGTACAAGAAAGGCTTTGAAACGTTTTGCCATGGCTGAGGCAGGGTGGGCTTGATGTTGTATACCGATATATCTCTTTCCGATCAGGTGCTGATGTGATTCCCCACTCAGATACAGTGATATAAATACTTTGAGTGGTGCAGTGAGAGTAATATGGAAAAAGGTGATCCGCTGTGGCAACCCTTAATGGAAGCAGCTGAAAGAAGAACGCTAAAGCAGTTATGGTATTTGGAATACTATGGCTATTCCCTTGACAATTATATTGTTACAAGTTAATTACAATCAGATGCATTACACTAATAAACAATATGCGGTTAGTTTCAGTGTATTTATAAAGCCGCTGCAGGAATGTGGCTCTAAGAAATAAAGATAAACCACACAGGAACAGTAGCACTGCTTTGACGCTGGGTGCCGCCAGTCCGCAAAACCGAGCGGAGAACTTGCGTACGACATGGTATGAGGTACCGTGGAAAAGTGTGTGGCTTTACTAAGTGTAGGTTTTAAACATCACGATTTGAACGTGGAAACGTTCTTACGCAACATTTCTGTGCGCACGCACCGTTTATGCATGAGGCCACAGGTGTTTTAAGGTCGCACCAGCTAATACTGCGTGCGTGCCGCATGCATTCAGATGAGCATCAAATACCAAATGGGTCCCCAGGAAGAAAACAAAAAACACACCATATCCCCTTCAGGGGCGCCATACGAGTGTTCAGACAGATACCTGTAAACCAATCACCTACCTAACCCTCCCACAACCCTAATCTCAACCTTGGTGTAACGGGGCATGTGATGGGCATTTCATGAATGACATTGGGAGCATTACCTGATGTAGGTCATAGGTATTGTTGGCTGCACTTAGACCCATCTCCAACCATCCCACATTCCTTTAACAAGGAAAACCCATCTGTCCATTTTTTTTTATATCACTGTACTACAATAGATGGGAATGACGTCAAACTGAAGCGCTGTAGCCTTGGTAAAGGTGTAATTAGGTAGCCCCGAGGCGCACTATCGTAATTTTTTAATTTTACTTAACCTCGTATGTATGTGAAAGTATCCCATACGTACAGTACGAACAAAATAAGTGCTATCCCATAAATTTTCACTGTGCGGCAATTTTTTATTGTTAAGCAGATGTGCTGTTAACATATTTGTGGGTACTGGCTATCAGGCCGGTGTTGCGGCGAAAATGATGTAAGACTTGGAGACACATGTGTATTGAAATATTTCTAAGTATACGGCCCTGCTGAGGGGACGGCTGTGAATTTCAACGAGAGGCTGGTTACGTTTGTACCGGAATAAATGAATGAATGGCTGAATATGATCATCAAAACAAACGGTAGGCATGCAAAACATTTGGAATTCATCTGCCCATCATATATGTCCCCTGTTATGAATATATCTTTGCCCTGTGGAATTCAGTTACAATATGATGTATATTTTATAAAATAATGGTTATACTAGCACATTTTAAATAGTCAATACATCATATTGTGTACCTTAACATTATATTAGGTTGACCCCAGATACGCTACTAGAATTTGGGATATGAGGGTGGTAGAATTTCTTGGTATACATAAATACAGTTTAAAGTGTATCACAGGATAAATTACCCTCAAGCTAGCAAACAAAATTGCATTCGCTAGACCTATACGTATATGTGTAATTTGAGGGATTTTATGCATCATGAATTTATGATGTGTCTGCATTTATTACATGTTGGGATACCATGTCATATACAGTTTCAAGAAAAAGTGTGTGAAACCTTCACAAATACCTGGATTTCTGCATTAATTAATTACTCACAGCAGTGTGTGGATTAGTTTAAGATCACACCGAAATTTTTACGAGTAATTCATCCAGAAATCCAAGTAAATTCAATGGGCAAAGAAATGTTTCTTGCACCTGTAAAATTCATTTTAAATATTTAATTTTACTGGATAGTAATTGGCCTGTGTAAAATGAAAAGTCCTAAGTGGGGTTATGTGTGGCTGAAGAGTAAAGTGGTAAAACAACCACACCACAACTATCTGGAGAATGATCAGGGATCTTTATGTGCTGGACAATGCTTATGGAAGAAGCAGAACTGTTACTATTTGTATTAAAAATTTCTGAATCCAAGGAACTGACTGTGATCCACAATTCTACAAATGACTGTTTATATGAAACTTCAATCAAGACCACAACAACAGGAGATGCAGTTTTTCTTGAGCCACATCTTTACTTGATATCAACGTGGCAATGAAATAATACTGTTGCAATCTTCCCCAGCCATATGCTTTACTGATGTAGAATACATAAGAGCCTCTAGGCAATCACAGCTCACAATCTGCTTCACTAATGCCAGTGATAATAAATCTACTTTCCTTTCTACTCAAACAAGAGAATAGAAGAAGAGAAAATGGGGCTTGAAGGAGCTCTCAGATAAAATCTCGCCCATTCAGTTGGGCTAAGAAGTTGAAACTAAATAGCATCTATGTATCATAATGCTTTTTTAGAATACAAATGAGTCAATAACATCAAAACACAACACATGGTATCACAATAGTCTACTGCTGTGCCTAATATTCTACTGTCTTAGTCATTTTTATTAAAGAGGGAGAAAATGTGAAAAAATTCTAATACAACTAACCAGCCAGAGATTGGTACTGGTCAAATTTTGGATCATCACCAACAAACCCAGGCCAGTTTAAGGTTGCCAATTAACCTTACCTGCATGCGTTTTGACATTCAAAAAGAAAACAATGTTAATGGAGGAAAACCCATGTAGATATGTGAAAAAAATGTAAACATGGACAATAAATGGGCACTAGATTTGAACACAGGACACCTGATTTATGAAGCAGCAATACTAACGCTTCCATGCCACCAATACTGGGGGGCAAAGCCTGTTTCTGGAATTAGTATTTTGTAATAATTAGGACAGAACTGAGGTTGTAGAGGTTGCTGAACCACTACGGTCAAGTGATCATAATACAATTCTGTGTTTTAGAAGAGCACAGATGCAAAAACTAAAATGGTCAAATTTAACTTTGGCAGGGCAAATTTTGAGCAGATGAGGTAAAGTCTAACGAGGATGGGCAGGGATAAATTTTAAAAGTGTGGAGACAGTTCAGGAGTAGGGGAACAGGTTCAAAAAACAGGTTTTACATATAATGCAGGACAGATACATACCTAAATTTGGAATTAGTAGGGGAAAAAACTCCACAGTGAGCAAATAAAGAACCGAAAAACAAACTGCAAAGGATAAACCAGTTGTATAATGTGTATAAGATTAATAACTCCATTGTGAAATGCAGTGTGTACGAGAACATGAGTGCAACCATTAAGGATATGAGGGAAGTTAAAATGCAGTTAGAGAAGAACATACAGATAAGGCGAAAGATGATCCAAACAGATTCAGTATTTTAGCAGGTAACGAACAACCAATCAGGAGATAAAATGCATCAGGAATAGTAAAAGGGAATTTTAAAAAAGTTGAAGTAATATGCTCTAAACTCACATTTTTCTGAGGTTTTCACATGTGTGTAAGTAGATAACCTCCCAGCAGTAACCGGGACTACTAGGGAGATACCGAGTAATTTGGAAATTCTAAAGGAATTAGTATGGCTTAAATTAAATAGGCTGAAATCAAAAACAAATCACCAGGACCAGATAATATTTATCCTCGAGTTCTAAAGGAGTGGGTACATATATAAACTCTTGATTTATTTTTTGAAAGTTACTGTGCACTAGGGAAATTACGAAGGATTGGAAAATGGCACATATTACAGTGTTATATAAGAAAAGTGATCAGGCAGGTCCATGCAACTATAGGCCAGTAAGATTAACATCCATTGCAGGTAAATTAATGGAAGGAATTGTTAAGGAAAGATTGAGGATCAGGAGTTTTACTGAACAGTCAGCATGGGTTCGGGTAAGGGAGGTCGCATTTTGCTAACATGCTGGAATTCTATGAGGAATCAAAAGGAGATGATCAAAGAGGAGCATAGGATATCTTGACTTTCAGAAGCATTTCATAAGGTGCCACATTAGGGGTTGGGCATCAAACTAAAAGTGGGATTTCACTATGTTGTGTGTAAATGGTGAAAATGCTCAGGGACGAGGCAGAACTGTTACAATTTCTATTAAAAATTTGCCTGAAAGAAACAGTAACTCAGTTTCAGGAAGAAGAGTGCAAGGAATCCTATTAGAATTGGCTGACATTAACAGTGGTGTTCCACAAGGGTCAGTGATAAGCTACTGCCATTTTTCCATCCATCCATTATCCAACCAGCTATATCCTAACTACAGGGTCACAGGGGTTTGCTGGACCCAAACCCAGCCAACAAAAGGTGCAAGGAGCCACTGCCATTTAACAAATATAAATCATTTGGATAGGAATATAAATAACAAGCTGATTAAATTTGCCAAAGATGTCAAGCTAGGTGGACTGGCAGATAATCTAGAATCCTTTAAATCATTACCAAGGGACAGCATACAGGCTTGGGCAGATTAAATTGAATCTATGTAAAGTATTACATGTAGGAAGTAAAAATGTTAAGTTTGAATACACAATGGGAAAATCAAAAGTACACCTTTTGAGAAGGATTTAGGAGTCAGTGGACTCGACACTATCAACTGCCAGCGTTCAGAAGTCATTAAGAAGGCAAAAAGATTGTTAGGTTATACAGCTTCCTGATGTGTGGAGTACAAGTCCAAGGAGGTTCTGCTCAAGCTTTATAACACACTGGTGAGGCCTCATCTGGAGTACTGTGTGCAGTTTTGGTCTCCTGGTTATAAAAAAGACACAGCAGTGCTGGAAAAACTACACAGAAGAGAGACTATGCCAATTCCAGAGCTGCAGCAAATGAATTATGAGGAAAGATTAAAAGAGCTGAGACTTTTCAATTTAAGCCAAAGACGATTAAGAGGAAACATGATTGAAGTGTTTAAAATTATGAAGGTAATTAATACAGTGGATCAAGATTGTTATTTTAAAATGAGTCTATCAAGAACACCGATACATAGTTGGAAACTTGTTAAGGCTACGTTTCGCACAAACATTAGGAAATTCTTTACACACAGAACTATAGACATATGGAATAAGTTACCAGGTAGTGGGGTAGACAGTAGGACTTTAGGGACTTTCAAAACAAGACTTGATGTTTTTTTAAGAAGAAATAAATGGATAGGACTGGCAAGCTTTGTTGGACTGAATGGCCTGTTCTCGTCTAGATTGTTCTAATGCTGTCATATTCTAAGATGTTAAAAGATTGCCTGTATATTTTGTACTGATGTTTTTAAGTGGTTTAAACCACATACTTGGTTTATTTGTTTTCAGAAAAATAACAACATTCTCAAACCCTCTTAATCCTATTCAGGGTCCGAGAGTTTCTCTGCAGTGCAGGAGTCTGCTCAGGAGAGGACACCAACTTATTCCAATCATGCACGCTTAAACAGATGAGGCCAGTGGAATCATTAAACCTAACATGCAAGTCTTTGAAAAGATGGGAGAAAGGCTACAGTACCTGCTGAAAACCCAGTCAGATACAGGGAGAGCATATAAACTCCTTACAGGAAAAGGTCCAAGTATGGAATTTGCACTCAGAATTCTAGATTTGTGAGGTTACCCATCGTGCAACCCAAGGGTAAATTTCTTTCCTGAACAAATCGGAATATACTACTTCTTGGTTAAAATCATGTGCATTTGCTGCATATTACAGCCTACCACCATCAGCATGTATAGTATATGAAGCTTACACTTCAATGAGCAAAAGTTTGCTTTGAAAATTAGCAGTGTGAAAGCAAAAACTGCAAACAGAGCAGGAATCAAACTCAACATAAGCAGGCATGAAAGTCCACCAGCATGCTGCAAGAAGTAGTTTACTGTGTCGCTTTAAGCTTCCTATTTGAAAATGAAAATACAAGCTTCCAACCACATATAGAGGTGAATTCAGGATTTACATCAAATTAACCTTTTTATTAGACAAAACAGATTCAAGTAAACTGTATAATAAAAGTAAAGCTGAATAAAATTAAAAAGATTTATCTTGCACCAACGTGTTTTATAAAGGTCCCTGTCATGTTTTCACTACTCCCTGGTTTGGATCCAGCATGCTGCCTCAACAATTTGGCCTAAGCAGTCAAGAAAATAGATGAACAAACAGATTCCAATTTTTGGCCAATCAATGTGAGTACCACTAAAAAAAAAATAATGAAAGCAGGTTATTCAATATTGGTGGACATAAAGGGCCAAACTTCAGAAATGGATGCTTTAGGGGTGAGCTCCAAAATCCCAAGGAAGAAGTCCAAGACCATGTTGATGAGCATAAATCAACACGGAAAGCAAACAATTATCACTCTCCAGAAGAAAGAAAGACCTTTTAAGCAGAAGCAAGATATCACAAAGAATATACGGATTGCTGTCTCAACAAAACAAGTTAGACTAGATAACATTACAGCTCTCTCCTGCTTAGAGAAGATACAATTTGTAAAGTTGGTCTATTATAGGGCTTCACAAACTCAGTCTTAGGGAACCCACAAGGCTAAAAGGTTTGTTTTAATTGGACTCCTAACCCAATATTCAAGCAGTTATTTCCCAGTTTCTGTGTTTTGGGGTCAATGTAGAAATTTAAAAAAAAATTAAGTTTAGTAAATTTGTATTAGGATTTATCAGGAATGTATGTATATTATACACAGAATTGTGAATTATCATCATGAATTTCATTGGAATTTTTTTTTAGGAGTTCTGGTTATTTCATTACTTACTAACTAGCCAACCCGCGACATAGCATACGCTGTATAATTATGAATTGATGGGTAAACACTTCCTGAAAGACAAAGTTGTCCAAAAGGGGTGGGTTTGAGGATACGACTGTAAGAGAATAAAAAGATGGAACTTTGGAGAGAGCAACATACAATTATCCGCGACTGAAAACTGGAGGACCGCCGCCGCGCCCCCACTTCCCAGAGCGAGGGACGGGGTTGGACAGCGTCCCTCTAAGACATTGGATGCCGACCGCTCGGGGGTCACGTAACTATTTAGCAGGAGGGAATCTTGCTCGTTATCGGAATTAACCAGACAAATCGCTCCACCAACTAAGAACGGCCATGCACCAGCACCCACAGAATCGAGATAAAGCTATCAATCTGTCAATCCTCTCCGTGTCCGGGCCAGGTGAGGTTTCCCATGTTGAGTCAAATTAAGCCGCAGGCTCCACTCCTGGTGGTGCCCTTCCGTCAGTTCCTTTAAGTTTCAGCTTTGCAACCATACTCCCCCCGGAACCTACAGACTTTGGTTTCCCAGTTGGCTGCCTGGCAGGTCATGGGAATAATGCTGCCGGATCGCCAGTTGGCAGTGTCTATGGTCGGAACCACAACGGTATCTGATCGTCTTCGAACCTCCGACTTTCATTCTTGATTAATGAAAACATTCTTGGCAAATGCTTTCGCTCTCGCTCAAATTGTTGGTGGGCGGGACTCTGTCGTGCATATCCCATGGCTTGTCTTGCATGCCATGGTCGGCTGCTTAGTGAATCGTTGGTGGGCGGGGCTCTGTATCACATGGTCTGTCTTGCGTGCCCTGGTCGGCTGCTTAGTGAATTATATATTCTTGATTAATGAAAACATTCTTGGCAAATGCTTTCATTCTCGCTCGAATTGTTGGTGGGCGGGGCTCTGTCATGAGTATCCCATGGTCTGTCTTGCGTGCCATGGTCGGCGGGGCTCTGTGAGTTGGTGGGCGTGGCTCTGTCTTGCGTGCATCTTGCTTGCCATGGACTTAGTGAATTATATATATATAGATAATCATGTTAGTGGGGCTGATGCTGAAGTAGTTGCACCCTTTCAGCATTCAGCTATAGAAAAAGAAAATTCTAAATATTTAATGAATTAAAAATTACAAGGCTATGCTTTTCTGACTGCTAAATAAGAAGAGAAAAAGGACCAGCTAATTAAATGAGAATCTGTCAGAGAGAGGTAAAATGACTATATGATTGTAAAGGTTGGAACAAAAACCTGCAGACACAGGGGTCCCCAGGACTGAGTTTGAAAACCACCAAGCTATAACACAGCATACTTATTGTATCACAGTGGTTCTCAATGTGTGGCACACATACCACTGGTGGTACCAAAAGAGTTACGTGAGAAGACAAAAAAAAAAAAAGTTTGGACCAGCAAGCACAAAAGAAGGGGAAAGTGAAACAGAGTAAGAGAGAACTGCATTACATAAGACAGAAATAAAGATGTTGGGGTTGTGCTTACATCTCAGGGAGTATAAAAATTCTGTGTTTTCAAGGCAAAAAAATCATTAAGAGTTATCCATTCATGTAATTGATTCAGAAATTAAAAAATACTCAGTTTGTGCTTGCTTTGAGAATATAATGATGTGACTAATCAACTGTCAGTTGCAGGTATTTTAACTTGAATGTGGGAGATTAATTCCCTTTTAATGCAGCAACATACTCAGCCCTGATAAATGAACGGAGACTTTGCATTTTTCGTCTGATTGTAATGAACACGGCTACAGCTGGGCGCCTAACCACACACATCAACTTTATAACAAAGTTTTCCTGTGCAGGATAGCTGGGAATGTTCTTCTACAGCTGGTCATATCTATCACAAATCTTCTTCTTCTTCTTTCGGATGCTCCCGTTAGGGGTTGCCACAGCATACCATCTTCTTCTATATCTTTCTATCCTCTGCATCTTGTTCTGTTACACCCATAACCTGCACGTCCTTTCTCACCACATCCATTCATATCTATCACAAAACCACAACATTTATTTAGTTGATGCTTGATAATACCCACAATGCCCAGACACTTCTGTGTGAATCAACTCACAAAGTTCTGAAGCACGAGGGAAATCTCCAACGATGTGTTAACAGAAGAGCATATTCTAAGACACATGCAGTTACCAGAGATGCTAAAACAGAACACTTAATGGCTAAAATTGAATCGACAAGCCCTACATTTGTGTTGTGTACTGCATTTTCAAATCAAACTAAAGGATCCTTAATATAACTACCAAAATGTGTTAATGTGGTGAAAGCACAAACACCACATATTTGGATAGCACGGAGTGAATAGGACAAAGCCTCCAATTAGAAGTAACTGATGTTATAACCTGGGGGGAAATTACACCTCTCTACCACACATCAAACTAAAGCTCTGAACCATATTTTTTTTTTTAAATTAAAAATATGGAAATTTTACCCTTTGTAATTGTTATTCCATATCAAACTATTGTTTATACACTAAAGAAAATTTCATTAAAAACACTAGCTTTGCCTAAAAAGAAATAAGACACACACAAAAACTCTGTAATGCCTTGCTAAAAATATCCGATAAAGAAATGGCATCACTAGTTTTACCTAACAAGATTTTAATACTTACAGTATCTATTAAACATTTAAAAAAAAAGGTGGCAACTTGGAAACATTCTAAGAAAAAGTTTGATAACACCTGCTATACACTACACCCTTAAAAATGACTAATTAGACCCTACTAGAGTGGACCCCAAAGCTGTGCAAGGTGCCTCCTCTTGAGATCAGTGTGTATGTGCCAAAGCTTATTGTCCCCATTAGGCATAATTTTAGCCTAATACAATGATAATGAGATAAAACAATCTTATGCTAAACACAGCGTGCACACACTGAAGCTATTTAGTCTCAAACTCAAACTGCACACTTTGATCCTTATCATCTTATACAGTTAGAACATTAGAACACTCTAGAGGAGAACAGGCCATTCAGCCCAACAAAGCTCGCAAGACCTATCCACTTAGTCAAACAGGGGGTGGGTGATTTTGGCCAAAACCATCTGAGCAGACATTTTAAGTGGTAGACCAAGATTTAAAATCTCATGTCACCGATTTGGGTCCAAAAAAAAAAATGACCTCTTGGGCATAGCCATCAGCAGTGTGTTTGTTTGTGGAGAGAGTGTTGACCTTATCGAGAAGTTTACTTACCTTGGCAGTGACATTCATGTCTCTGGTGACTCTTCCTATGAAGTCAGTAGAAGGACTGGAAGAGCATGGGGGGTCATGAGGGCGCAGGAAAGGGGTGTGTGGTGCTCCTGATATCTCTGCAAAAGAACAAAGGTCCAAGTCTTTAGAGTCCTGGTGCTTCCTGTCTTGCTATATGGTTGCGAGACATGGACACTATCAAGTGACCTGAGATGAAGACTGGACTCCTTTGGTACTGTGTCTCTTCAGAGACTCCTTGGGTACCGCTGGTTTGACTTTGTGTCGTTCATGGAGTCCCAAATGAGGCACATTACCTGCATTGTGAGGGAGCGTCAGTTACGGTACTATGGCCATGTGGTGCGTTTCCCCAAGGGTGATCCGGCTCACAGGACCCTCATTGTTGTTAAGGACTCGAGTGGCTGGGCCAGGCCAAGGGGTTGTCCACGTAACACCTGGCTGCGGCAGATAGAGGGTCATTTCCAGAGAGTGGGACTGGACTGTGTATCTGCCTGGGGGGGTTGCCAACCGGGATCCAGAGTTGTTTCGTCATGTAGTGGGTGCGGCAATGCACTGTACCAGTGCATGCTCCCCAAGTTGACTTGACTTGATTTGGTTCTAATATAATATAGGTGTACAGCACTCAGCAGTGCTTAAAATTAAAATTTTTGCTTGTACATTTAGTTATTTTGTGATAGGATCTAAGCAACCAGGAAGTTTTCTCTCATTACTGCTTCTATTCCTCTAACCATTCTTTTGATTTGCCCCTCTAAATTCTTTCTTCATTTCCCAGTTTCCGCACTGTTACCAGACCACACAGTGAACTTTCACTCCTTGCTGAGAACAGACTCTAAACTTTAAAAAGTACAGCAGAAAATGAAGTTTGGCATTCATTTCAAGTAGGGATACAAATTATGACCAAATGCCATAGTGAGTAGTCAGCCCCCTTTAAAATAATAAATCTACTTATTTACACAGAAATGAATCCAAATTAAAGAGCTCTTATTAATGCCCATCATATATAAGACTTTTCCCAAATGTTATGTGAAAACATGTCACAAACTGTTTCTTTGCATTACTAAAAATGTTTTTGTGCATTTTTGTTTAGGAACAACATTATATTGACGGGCTCTTAAGCCACTCACATATGTAGCTGCTTTACTGTCAGGCCTATAGTGGAGAACACACTCTCATGGCAGCCATCTTGGGAAGGCTTAGATAGCCTCGTACCACAGTTAGTATGCCTGTTAAATCCATCACTGACTGCGACTTGCCATTTTCAAGCGACACGCTACATAGACACTGGACATTAGCATTACAAGAGATACACCAACTTTTGTACTCCACCAAAAACATCAGATGTATGCTGAATCAAAATATGGTCTAGAATGCAAAGTAAGGGAATAGGGCAGCCAGCAGGCCTAGACTTTGTAGAATTGCATCTTCCTAACAATGCGGGGGCACCCATTTCATTTTCCTCTTTCCATTGTCATCAACCAACATGCAAGGTTCATTGCTTTTCATCCTATTCCCCTCAAATTCTGAACTGTGCCACATCAGTCTAATTTTATGTGCAAAACATAAAAATAGACAAATCATGCAGTGAACACTTTTTGCAGCTATCACAGAAAATACACCTTACTGTTTACTTTGCCTCTTTTGGAAAGAAATGAAATTGGAAAATTGGAAAAGGCCATCGGCCAACTCCACAGTTCAAACTGCTGCCAAGTTATAAGCGGCGTCTCGCTCACAGATGAGCGTTTCAGTACAGATCCTCTCTGTGTTGAAAAATTTGACCACAAACCCTGCGCTTTTATGATTTAGGAATGCATGGAACTTGTCATTGTGACTGAAGTGCAAAACATAATGTAAATGGAAAAAATCTGCTCCAAAACAATTTGAAAAAGTACTTACACAAACAATATATTACTAGCTTGCTGTGGAAAAATAAAAGTTTATCACAAGAAGGGTTACTGTTGTGGCTGAATTATTTTCATAAGTAATGGTATAACACCATTTCAGATTACTGGTGAACTAAAAATTTGCAGTGTTCGCAAACTGTCTTAATTCTGTACTGGAAGGGTCAGTAGCAAATATATGTTTAATTCCTTTTTATTTAAAGTTTTATTCACATTTACCATTTTGTCTAGCACTTATGGAATTACAAGAGTATCTATAATCTGATTGGTTGGGGTTTCTACTTTATTTTTGCATTAATTTTGTCTAGGACTTGTTTGTTACATTAAATAAAGATCACTAAAAGCAGAACTGAAAACAAACAATTAAAGATTAACTGTGGCTTAAAATAATGTGCCTGCCTGCTACTGCGAATTCTGTTTGGGGTGAGAGAAAAGCTGATACATAGAACAAAAGGTCAGAAAGGTTAGCAAGTTTGATTATGATATTGCTAAACCTTTCTGTAATCATTTGAAATACAGTAACCAGAAAAAATACACATGATTAAGCATATTTAAAAAGTAAAATCAAATTCACAATAGCATTTATTACTGTAATTATTGCAGATGAATACTAAATGTATGCATACATACAGCTAACTTGTTCTTTACCGTTAATCAACAGTAAGCTACACACACACAAATAAAACATCATATTACACGTCTACAGAAAAAACTGAAAAGAAAGCACTCCAGAATACGGCACGGAGAAAAGGTATGAGGTTATCTCACTCTCATTTGTCGGAAAATATTGTTAGTTAAAATACATTAACGGCATCAGAAATGACAGGTGACACATCTCCTGACAATGCACGGAACCAATAACAGAACACCCTACCTCACAAACCCTGATCATATTCAGCGGGTGTAATAGATAATAAGATGATCGAGGTTGATGAGCACACCCATGGACCAACCACAAAGGGTTAAGCGCACTGATTTATTAACGGGCCAAACGGCTGTGGAGTACACAAAGCCAATCAAACCCATTCAAATGCGACATAGCCGCCCTTGTAGGTATACCATTGGCTGTTTGAACAACACTCTGCCTACGGCGCGCTTAAGAGTGGCCAGCAAGGCTGACAATCTACAAGGAAATGTCAATTACTGGGTGCACCCACTTAGTATGAAACGAAATTCCCAGTTACCTATACATTCTCTAAACGGGAGCATTAAAAGCCACAGAAATCAATCGATCCTTTAACAATGTCCCTTCTGCATATGAACGAAATCTGTACCGCACGAGAACACTTTCGCAACACAAGAACTGTTTAAAAAGGACTGTAATACGCGTGTCCAAACATGGCACTACATATTAGAAACGAATTGAGAAAAAATAATTACCCCCCGACAGCACCCACTACGATCGGTGCCTGCTCGGCGCTATGTGTTTGCCCCTTAACATCATTTTTTAAAACCTGCCTCACACTTGTCTTCGCTTTATTGTGTACTGATATTAAACAAGTGCTCCGGGTTGGGGACATAATTTCATGACGGCTCTAAGGAAAGAAAGCACGCGAAGAGTCTGTGCTACAGGTAACAGCGAAGACTGCCGTACTATCTAATTTCCTACAGGTTTAACCATATTGTACTAGGGGGGTAAATGCCATTCAACCACCCAGTACCAGTAACCAGTATGGCTTTTAAATCCAATTGAGCTGCACGCTTTTGTTTAATCCTTTTGGAAAGAACTGCTCACGCTCCTTGCTCTGCACCGAGGAACCGCGATAAGTGACATGAATATAACACAAAGGAATGAAAATAAATCTGTTTCAGCCACTCCTGTCTCCTAAGCTGCCCGGGCGCTTTCATTCTAAGCATCGCAAGTGGGAGCGCACTGAAGCAGAGCACCGGCGTACAGCTTGGTCACCTGCACGCGCAGCCCCGAGGCTGGCTGACTGTCCGGATGCGCTTCCACAATGGGCCGCACCGAATCCAGAAATGGAAAGGAAATCGGAGACACAAATTGAATGCATGCGTCCTACCCCTGTAATGTCAGTGCTTCTCCATCGCAGTACCACGGCTGGCTTCCAGCCTTGACTCAACATTCCCAGAATTCCCGACCTCCCATTTCATTGGGCCGCCGACACTCTCCTCTCCGACTCTCTTGGGAGCAGCAGCGAGCTCATTAAAGGGGAAGCTGGAATCACGAAGGGGATGCGCGTGCTGCAAGCAGTGCGCCAGACAAGCGCGTGCCCACGCGACACAGGCGCTCGCGTGTTTTCACGCGCTTATTCGAGCGCGCAGTTAAATGCATCGAGCGAGAAAAAAAAAAAGAAACGTGCAAGCAACTTTGACCGGGTCTCAGCAGTTTATGGTTTATATGTTAAACAATGCAAATGGTCGTGAGTAAATATATACATTATGTACTCCGAGAAGAGCTTTATTTGTTTTATGTTAATATTAAACAGACACATTTTACGTTTACCTTTATGTTTAGATTATAGCTTACTAATTTTATAAGAATACCTGTGCATGTTTTTTTAGTACTAATTTTTTTATTAATTCTTTAAAAAGACTGCCAGAACAGACACATGTCAGCAGGGGCGCCTTGTTAGGAGGTGTAGGCTGGCAGTGGTGGTTTCTCAGCAGAGTTTTCAGGTTCTGCAAAAATTCCAAGCCCCAATTTTTTATTACCCCTTTTAATTACTGAACTTGCAATACGCTGAAGGAACCCTTTCAGTCTGGTTTCAGACCACTGCACAGCTGGAGCATAGATGTACATAGATGTAACTAATGGTTTGCTTATGAAGATTCTGGGCAAACCAGTATATCAGTTCTGTTAAGCCATATTGGAACATCCAATACTGTCAAGAATGATATTCTACTGTCCAAGATGGAAAACATTTGGATATCTCAGGCAATGCAGTCCAGTGGTTCGAGTCCTGATAGGCAGGAGTTTGTCAGTCTTGGCATCAGCGAGGTCCACACCGTGGCAGTTACACAAGGAGTGCTTCAAGGCGAAGTCCTCACATCTTCTCAGTGCTGTCTCTACACACATTCCCTTGAACATATTATTCATGGCTTTGGACTGGGTTAGCATTTTTATGTGGATGATACTCAAATCTTTTTCAGCATTAAAAATGACAGTGTAGAGTTTTCACAGCTCACAAACCTGAACTTAAAACCTGGATGGATCGACTCTTTAAAATTAAACTGCAACAAACCTGAAGTCATGCAGATTGGCAGTAAATCTCACCTTAAGAAAATCAGCTCCTTTTCATCTTGATGATAATGTCATTAGAAAATAAATAAATCACATTAAGTAACCTTTACTTCCACCTCCTTTTGCAATGCTAAGAAACATGCCCATGATTTTATTGGAGCCTGCACAGACTACTGTAACTCCATACTGGCAAGTGCCCTGCCTGTCTTATCACAGCTCCGTCACAATCCTTACACAGATCCACAACAGTAAGCACATAACAGCCATCCTGCTCCATCTTCACCAGTTCTCTGTGTTTCATAGGATTGAAAATAAAATTGTTACTCACCTATAATGCTTTAAATGGTGTGGCCAGTTGGAGGAATGACAACTCCACAAAACAAGAAAATTTGGGGCACCAATCAGTTTGTCCCACTTTGTCATCTGAGGACACAAAAGGCAAATAAAAAGAAACACAACTGCCCATTATGTGGAGCATCAAAATAAAGAGAAAAAGGTTGTTTGGCAGGTTAGCGTAGGTCACAGTGATGGTGGACGGTCTCCTTCCAGGAGGCTCAGGTTTTTATTGAGGCTGAACAGAAGGGTGCAGGGTCAGTTTCTCTGCACTGTGGGGAAGGAAAGAGATGATAGTGTTAGCCATAGCACCCCCTTCTGTCCCAGCAGGTTATTACATACCTCAGAGCCTGTGAGGAGGTCCTCCAACATGCATGCAGAAGAATGGCAATGCACCAGACTGCAATAGTGGCCTCTTCCGTCACTATCCACCTCCTCCCCAAGTGGAGACTTTGTTGACTTGGATCTCCCATGGTATTGATCCAGGACACATGCAGTTTCAGTTCAACAGATTGCTTGTATGGCCAGGTCCACATGCCAAGTTTCTAGATTTCTGTGGCAATGGGGTCCAAAAGTGTGATTTAACATTTAATTACCATCTGCTTTTTCTTGTCCAGGACACCACCTCATCTTCAGTCATTCTTTCTTCCTATTGGTTTAGTCCATTGCAGCACTTATTGTGCAAATTTTGGGCTATATAAAAATAAATTGTATTGTACTATACTACAGTCCACCCACTAAGGTCTACTGATGCTAACAATCTTGCTGTGCCCCAAACTAAATTGTAGTTTACTGGCAAGAGAGACATTGGAACAACCTCCCCGATTTCCAAAATAAAAGTGGGTTTTATTTACAGGTGCATAAAAACACAAAAATTACATCTCAATCAAAAGCAGTAAGTGATATTTACAGTAAAGTTGCCAATCTCAAAAAATGAAAAATAAAAACAAAAGTTTATATACACAAAACTGTAGTCTTCCTAAAGAAAAAAAAAAAAAACAAGCAGGAAAACTACACACAATGAAGACCAACAAATCTACAAAAAAAAGATATAAGAAAAATAAAGTGCCCAACAAACCCACAACCTATATAAATACCTCCATCTAAACAATACTACAACCAAAAGATATCCATACTTTTAAATAACAAGAAAACATGTAAAAGTAACGCACACCCCACCGGCTGTTATACGAATGCACGCGATACACCAGCATGCCACCGTGTCTAAAACACTACCCCTAGAGGCGGGAAGTGCCTCTTATACACGGGGAACAAATTTTCAGCCAATCCTGCGACGCGTTGCTCCTTTACACCAATCGCGACTGACGCCGGTGTCTTCTGCACAGGTGCTCCCCTCAGTCCCTGCAAGGCATGTATTAAATAGGGCTGGCGGTCTCGCGCGTGCGTGAATTTGAGCGCCCCCCTCGGACGAGCCGATACGCCCTAAAAAATTAAGTTACTTTTTCTTGGGGGGATCCCCTTCGCACACTAATGCATGCACCAACTAAATGTTCCGCACTTTTCTCTTTGCTAACGGTTGGGTCCTAAAGAGACGCTCGCGTTTATGAATGGGTGCGCGCAGCGTCCTCCAGCAGGCCTGACCCGTTGCCAGCGTCCAGCTGCGTGAACCCGCCGAACTTAAAAATCCTCTCGAAACGCACACCCGCACTTAAGCAGTTTAAATAGCTAGGCACTTTTTCTTTTCTTTTCTGCTTCGTGAAATTCGACTTTTTCCTATTCTTAGGGCTTTTTTTCCTTGAAGGTGTAAATGCCTGGCGGGCAGATTAGTATCTTACAAAAATGGGGAAAAGAGATATAACTAAAAATATGCAACGCTTTAAGTATACACACAAAGACTATCAATGAAAAAGAGCTAATTATTATGATCTATTCAATGCATAGATTGTTAAGATGCCAAATAGTATAAAACGAGGAATGAGAAATAAATCTTTTATGAGCATATTTAAACTTGACTGGCCTGGGCATTCTATGGTTGTAATCAACAATCGCTGCGTTTTCATGCACACCCAAAGCCAGGAAAAGATGAGTAACCAGATTAAGGCAGAAATCTGGTATCTTAAAAACCCCTGTTTACACTAATGGAGTTCTCCTTTGGCAAAACATTCCAATGTCATAAAAATAAACTAAACACTGGCAGCCGTAAATCCGAAAGAAACCATGGAGCCTGTGTCTCTCGAGGTTGTGCTGCTGAGTTCAGCACTGTACGTTCGACTCGTCAACATAAATTTAGAGATTTCTGCAATACTGAGACAGATTATTTCACCCCAGCAATTATAAAAGAAATGTATCTTTGTGGAAGCTTCCTCCGTTTCCTATCAATGGCTGCTATATGCTTCTGGGAAGTAAAAATTTGGGCAGGTTAACAGTGTGCAAAGGACTTGTGCAAACTACAAAATTCTTAAATGCAACCTGTTAAGGTTTTACATGGCCTTATAACTGGGTTACTTGAGAAGAAATGTGTAGCGTGTTTCTTAGAGACTAGTAGCCAGGTTTCTCTAACCAGAATCAGGGTATACATAACATTTTTGAAACTAGGTTTCTGTCAATATAAAGGTTATTAAAGAGCATATGATCACACTAAATGATAGCAGTGTTTGAAACTGCTGGCTAATTGCATGATTTATGCTTATTGTCCACTTAGGCAGTCTGTATATTCAATTAATTATCATGAATATTCGTGGTGGCTCCAAAATCCGTACTAACCCCTACTTTCTCTTCTGTTCTTTTTCCGGATTTCTAGGGTGGCGATCTGCTCCACCACCACCGCATCAAAGCACCGTGATGTCCCTACATTGATGGATTAAAGGCCAGAAGTCCACGTGACCGTCATCATCAAGTTCTTCCATGAGAACCCTGAATACAATGAGGACGGATCATTTATGTTAGGTAGAATGCCTACAGGGGGCTAGGTGGTCTCGTAGCCTCTGAACCTCTGCAGATTTTATTTTTTTCTCCAGCCGTCTGGAGTTTTATTTTTTTTTTTGTTTTGTTTTTTCTGTCCTCCCTGACCTTACTTTTATTCTATGTTAATTAGTGTTCTCTTATTTTAATTCTTAGTTTGTCTTTTTTCTCTTTCTTCATCATGTAAAGCACTTTGAGCTGCATAATTTGTATGAAAATGTGCTATAGAAATAAATGTTATTGTTGTTATTGAACCATAGTAGACCTTAGATCATTTTTAATAAGATAGAGCTTAAAAAACTACTCTATTTGTTTTCTGGGGAGAGGGTGACTGACTGGTATCCTTAACTGATGGCATAGGGTGTGGGGGATTTCACAGGTTGGAGATGCGGATGCCTGTGGAGACACAGAGGATGGTGCTTGAAAATATTTCAGTAGTGCACTTAAAAGATCATGATTCAGCTGCGATATAATTTCATTCCAGTTTGTTTACATAAATATATAGATAAACTGATAAATGAACTCTGTTTTATATTATATTTTATTCTCCATGATAACTTCATTATTTGAAACTGTTTCAGTTATTAAAACATTGAGTTGGGCTGAATAAGAAAATACTAAAGTTAACCAGCAAGATAATTAAGCCAGTACATAGATGAAATGAATAATTAATGTTTTATTTAATATTGCATAACCAATAAAAGATATAAAACGCAATCTGTGTCTCAGCAGTACACAATCTGTACCAGGTAATCGGCATATTAAAAAAGGCCGTATTAAGTATCTTCCAAAGGCACGTGGAAATTGTTCTTTTATTTTTTGGTGGGATAGATGCCTTTCTCTTGAAGCAAACATTGAGAATCAGACTTATCGTACAGTGAACATTAAAAGTCTGCTGCTGGAGAAAATGCGAAACTTCATGTGTATAACAGTAGAGGAACAATCTTTTTTATGAGGAAGAAACATAATCACTTCTATTCCTTGTTAGTCTCTCCCTCATGGACATTTCTGATTGATTTTTTAGCTAAATAATCTGCAGATCAGTTCTCTTTCGTGTGTGTTTTTCTCATAGAGTATTCCTTGTTGTACAGAAATCCCTCATGTGTAATAATTCAATAGCAACTGCTAAAAGATATTATTAACCTGGCCCACCCATCCTAAGTGTGTGTGCTTTATACTTTATTGCAGCATCTTCTCTCTGACAGGTAAGCATGTGTCACTAGCTGTCAATCAGGTGTCACAGTTGAATGTTTCCAGCCCATAACGAACATATAAGCTACCTACACGTTGTCACTCAATAAGAGTGACTCTTTGCACACACCTCCCACCTAAATATAAGAACTTTGATTGTTCCACCCATATGTGGTGCCTTACTGCCTAAACGCATGCAGCCCAACGTGGGACCCTCTGGGATGCTCAGGGCACTAGGCGGTTGCCCAGGTCACTTAAGCCATGGATCAGCCATGAGTATCTGTTGATTTGACCACAGCCTTTTGAACATCTGAAGAAGATATGTTGCAACACTTTAAAGATAATTTGACACCTCTTGAATTTCTCAGTGCTATACAAGGAGGGGAGCTTCTGAGATTTTATCCAGTTGTGTGCGTTGCACTGCCTATTTTTTGTAGGTTACCTCACTGTAGCCAGGGCAGAGCATTGTTTTAATATGCCAAAATTGACTGGCACCCGGTCTGGGGATTGTTCCTGCCTTACATCTGATGCCTTCTGGGATAGCCTCAAGCTGCCCAGTGAACCTGTCCTGGATAAGTGGGTTAGGAAGACAGATGGATGAATGTATGCCCTGTAACTCCTTTTCAGTTCCTATCACTTGACTGTATACTACCTGCGTGCACAATATTCTCTCTGACTGAAGCACACACATGCAAAATCAATTCAGCAGCAGCAGGCAATATCTTTATGAAAGAACATTATAAGCTTTTGTATAATGAAAAGAATATAACAAATTGTAAAAGGACTTGTTTCATTTATTTTTGTCCAGTTGTTTACAGAACAAAGACAGCAGTTCACATCTGGGCATTAGCATGCATAGTAATGGGGTTTGACAATAACTTTCTGAGGTAAATCCCCAGCCCAGGGGCTGCACAATGCCGCAATAGAAGACATACAATGAAATAAGTCTTCCATTAAAATGGTTGCATATCACAACTTTGACTTTGTGTCGAATGAGCGGTTGCTCACGGAGTCCCGAATGAGGCACATTACCTGCATTGTGAGGGAGCGTCAGTTACAGCACTACAGCCATGTGGCGTGTTTCCCCGAGTGTGATCCGGCTCGTAAGATCCTCATTGTTGGGTACCTGAGTGGCTGGACCAGGCCAAGGGGTTGCCCATGTAACACCTGGCTGCGGCAGATAGAGGGTCTTTTCCGGAGGGTAGGACTGGATCGTGTGTCTGCCTGGGGGGTTGCCAACCGGGATCCCGAGCTGTTTTTGACGTGTAGTGGGTGTGGCAACGCACTGTATCAGTGCATGCTCCCCAACTTGACTTGACTTGACTTGATATCACAACAATTGTTTGCATTTAGCTTTTTTCCATTTTAAAATGACATGTATACTGTATGTTGTTTCGCAATATGTGTTGTCACACATGCATGTTGGAACAGCACCTTCTAGGCTCATCAGAAGTATTTCATACCACTCCGAGATGAGAGGAGGCGCTGTTGCTAACTATGTCATCTCCTTTTCCATCCACATCTCCCAGAAGATGCTACTCTAGGAGCAACCAAATGTATTAACCTACAGCAGGCTAAAAAGAATAAAAATGTTAAAATGAAGACTCATGTAGCCATAGTGTGACAATCAATCTCTTCTGTTGCTGGTCTAACAAACGATGGCCACTTTCTGTTTACAATTTTTTTTATTCTTGTAGAAGGGTCGGAACTAAGGGAGGGGTATTCTTCTGCATCTTTGCCTTCATGGTTGTGGGGAAAAATGAAGACAAGTGAGCATCTGTGCAACCTCGAAACCCTTCCCTATAAGAGGTATAACCTGTATGCGATGCATACTAGTTTTTTGGTTTTCTTTTGAAGGGACAATAGAGGTTCTACTGCGGTTGGCTGGCACCCTGCCCGAGGTTTGTTTCCTGCCTTGTGCCCTGTGTTGGCTGGGATTGGCTCCAACAGACCCCCGTGACCCTGTAGTTAGGATATAGCGGGTTGGATAATGGATGGATAGATGGACGAATAGAGGTTCTATCCAGCTATAGCAGGTATTGGCATATCTTTAAGTGACTGTTATGAAAAACTCACATTTTAACATCTGTAAGCAATACATGGCAAAATGGAAACAATCTGAAAAAATCAGAAATAAAGTAATGTTCATCACAGTCCTCCTATTGTAACTGTCTTCTACCAGTGACTAGTGACTTTGGGAATTAATGTTGCCAGATGTTTAGTGATCAAATGCTGGTATTACAGAAGAAGCTA
>JANRMT010062839.1:8818911-8894327 GCA_026402145.1 Polypterus bichir lapradei | reverse complement strand
CTGTTCGTTTTTAGCGGAAATCAACCTAAAGTGATAGAAAATGCCACTAGTTTTATAAACTTTTCTAAAATTCAAAAAAATCCTACAGCCGTCTCTTTCCATATATGCCTTAAGTATCTATGCCACTGCATAGATGAAGGTTATAGTTAGTTAGTCACTATAGGACTGAAGTTCATGGTTATGTTTTCATTTCCATAATGTAATTAGTATGATGGAATTGTTTTTCATATTATTGTCTCAAATACAAAAATAAAAGAAAAAAGGAGCAAATAAGAAAAACACTATAACAAATGGCAAAAATCTGTGCAGTTTGCAAAGGGATTTTTTTTTTTACCATAGCAGTCATTTAAACATATTTTTTCCCTGATAGTCATACCACATAGAGAACTGCTTTGAGATAAGAAGTGTATCAACTCACTGGTTTTAGTGTTAATGCAATTCTGGCATCTGCCATACTGTACAAGTGAGAACAGTTTGTGTCCATTGGGGTTAGCATCCTTTATCGTGATATCAGCTTTATTCCTGCAGTGGTGTAGTAGATTAGTAAAATGGTGGCCATGCACAGGCATTTGTTTTCCTCTTTTTTTTTAACATATCTCACTTTTCATTAGAATTAGCTACTGTACTGGATAAGAAAATTCAGTCACCTCAGTGCCTACTTCTATTCCCTGCCTTTCTCCCTATTAAGGCACCATCCATTTGTATCCAGCAGGGGGAACTCGACCTCCCATGGGATGTTTCCTTTCATGATACAGAACAGACTGGAGCCATATACCCATCCCTTTTGTAACTTATTCTTCTTCTACTTTCAGCTGCTCCCGTTAGGGGTCGCCACAGCGGATCACCTTCTTCCATATCTTTCTTTACTCTGCATCTTGTTCTGTTAACCCAACCCTTTTGTAACCATGATGGAAATAATCAGATGAGAAAAATACGTTACAAAAAGAGATATATGTATTTAACTTGCTTTAAAAGATAACTTCCATTCCCCCCAAAAAGTACAATTTATAATTTATTTATACATACATTTCCAAGCCAGAAAGAAGCCAAGGAACAATACATTCATCACAGCCAGTTCTTCAAATGGGGAAATGCTGACGATTGTACGCCCATCCGGCAGGAATTCTCAACAGCACAAAGACAGCTTCTGACTTCATGATGAATCCTCATCATTATAAATATATATTTACATATATATAGAATTCTTCTCAGTTATGGGCAACTGCCTGTATTATTTCTGTGTGAAAATAACACCTTCACCTGTTCTCTGACCATATTGGTCAAGCAGACGTTAGCATTTTTAAAATAGTTAGCGTTTGTGTGTCCTTCACATGCCTCTGTCCATTTCCTTGACAATTTATTGTGTAGTGTGAGCTATAAAATAATGTATTTGAAATAAACTTTACAGATTACAGTGTCATACTTCAAATAATGTTCACCATTTCACCTGCACCCCATCTTCTTTCCAAAATATGTATCTCAGCTCATCAACTTAGAAGAAAACTGTAGAAGTCCTGCTCTGGCCAAAACAGCTCAAAGGCTCTCTGGGGTCCTTCAGCTGCTATTCATTCTTTCACTGAAACTTTAACAAATCGTGGATCCACCATTACATAGTTTCTTTGCCTAGAAATTTGCACTCCAGTGCGCTTAATTACTGAAGACCATAGGGTATAGTGTCACACACCATGAAGACCTCCAAAAATGCAACCCTTGGTTATGGATTGTTTTAATTCCCTGTAGTTTGCCTTCCATTCACATATAACAGCAGAAAAAATGATTTGCAGTTCATTCTATGAAAATCCTACACCTTCCTGGCCGTCTGACATGCTGTGATCAGCCACCATAATGGAGAGGGGGAAGGAAGTAGTGCATACCTATAAATACCTGGCAGTCAGAACACTAAACTGGATTGGGTGGCATGCTCTTCTTTTAAAAAAAGGTTCAGAGAATGTGTTACTTTTTGATGAGTATTGCTTGGATTGTCAGGTTTGCACTGATCTTGACTTTGCTGACGATGCTGTGATCTTCAGAGTCAATGGAGGCTCTGATCGGGGTGCGCAAGAGACTGAGCGAGGAGTCGGAGTGTCTGGGCTTGTGAGTGTCCTGGATAAAAACCAAGATACAGGCCTTTAGTGACCTCTTGGGCACAGCGATCAGTAGTGTGTCTGTTTGCGGAGAGAATGTCAACCTCATCGAGAGGTTTACTTATCTCAGCAGCGACATTCATGTCTCTGGTGACTGTTCCTATGAAGTCAGCAGATGGATTGGGAGAGCATGGGGGGGGTCATGAGGTCACTATAAAGCGGTGTGTGGTGCTCCTGATATCTCTGCAAAAGAACAAAGGTCTAAAGTCTTTAGAGTCCTGGTGCTTCCTCTCTTACTATATGGTTGCAAGATATGGACGCTATCCAGTGACCTGAGACAAAGACTGGATTTCTTTTGTATTGTGTCTCTTTGGAGAATCCTTGGGTACCGCTGGTTAGACTTTGTGTTGTTCATGGAGTCCCAATTGAGGCACATTACCTGCATTGTTAGGGAGAGTCAGTTACGGCACTATGGCCATGTGGTGCGATTCCCAGAGGGTGATCTGGCTTGCAGGATCCTCATTTGTTGAGGACCAGAGTGGCTGGACCAGGCCAAGGGGTTGTCCATGTAACACCTGGCTGCGGCTGATAGATGGTCAATTCCGGAGGGTGGGACTGGACTGCGTGTCTGCCTGGGGGGTTGCCAACCGGAATCCTGAGTTGTTTTGTTGTGTGGTAGGTGTAGCAATGCGCTGTACCAGTGCATGCTCCCCAACCGGACCTGACCTGATTGTCAAGGGTGAGGTACTTTCTGATAGCTTGGAGCATATACTTTTTACACTGTGGTGTGCTGGTGGAGTAACAATGCCTGAAGGGATGCAACATTCCAAATAAACTGATCTACAGGGCCAGCTGTTTTACAGCATGGACACTAGAGACAGTGACACTACATATGTATTAATGTATGTATACTTGCAATAGTTCTGGGTTTCCCTCCCATGTGTTAAGGATTACAGTATACAGTATTTATTTAGATGCTGCTGGAGCAAGTGAATTCCCTTCAAGAATGAAAACAGTTCTATCTGTTGTATAATGCCTTTTTCATCTCTCTGTCTGTCTATCTATCTATCTGTCTATCTATCTGGATGTCCTTTTATTTCTGTGTTGTTATGCTACAATGTTATAAGCTAATGCCAAAAATTGTGACACTTTCAGTGGCATAAAGCTAGAACTTTCTGAGAACTGTTTCATTCTTCTCAAGTAATAAAATGGAGACATTCTTGTGTCTTTTTCAGAATGCTCTTGCTTTGTCCAATCCAGTGTTTTGGTATATACAGTATGCAACCAGAGAATTTTACAATAGCAAAGTGT
Source organism: Polypterus bichir lapradei (assembly GCA_026402145.1). NCBI lineage: Eukaryota > Metazoa > Chordata > Cladistia > Polypteriformes > Polypteridae > Polypterus > Polypterus bichir. The sequence goes on along the minus strand of JANRMT010062839.1, from coordinate 8,890,932 downwards.
CTGAATCTGTGTTAAACTTAGAGGGGACCGTGCTTTTGCAGCAGCTGCCCCTAAACTTTGCAATAGTCTTCATTTTTATATTAGGTCAGCACCAACTTTGGTCACCTTTAAATCCCACCTGAAAGCCTATCCTATTGCATTAGCTTTTTAAACTTGTATGTGAGTATTTATTTTGGTTTATTTATTTACTGTATATATAATATATATTGGTATATTTATGAAAGCTGTCCAGCACTTTGGTTGACTTCTGTTGTTTTAAATGTGCTCTGTAAGTAAAATTGACTTGACTTGTGTCTCCTGAAGTACTCAATAAGTACTTAGTTCTAACGATATTTAAGTCAAGATTGTCATTAGTACATAATGTTATGAAGGCACATATATATTTGTACATTTTGGAAGACTGAAGTAATTTTTTTTCTCCATGATTCCCTGCTGCTTCACTTGTACAGCATCATATGTCATATGTCAGCAAAAATGCACTACCTATTTTTGCCTAGCTAAAATCAATTCACTGCCTACTGGTTATTCTGTTATTCTTCGGATATAATCATATCTTGTAGAGTACAAGCATATTATTATATATAAATGCTTGAAGGTACTGAATTCTTAAACCAACAGCTGCTTGCAGGCTGTCAAAAGAGAAAGATCAGCTGGATATATAATGAGCCAATATCAAATATATAAATATCAAAAATGTCTCTGCTTCAGTAATTCCAAGTAAACTAAACGTGGATTAGTAAAAAAGTGCTTATCTTATGATTACAAAGCCCTCATGTTTGAGATGTATTTCACAAGGCCTTTGTAATTAAGTCTGACATATATGGGGCTTCTTTTTGCTCTCCAAGTTATTGCTGCATTAGTTTAATTTAAATTCCATTCCTGAGAATGATGTTTAACATAAATATGTGTTTGTGAACATGAACACACAGATGCCGGACATTTTCATGTTTCCTGCAGTTATTGTAACCAAAAAAATGTGCCCTTTGCCTGTACTTGCTCAGCTCGAATAAGATGTTATTGTAAAATTCCAATTTACGTTCTTCTAGTACAACCCGGTCTCATAATTGGTTCCCGTTAAAAAATATTCTGTACAAATTAAAACTCATGAATTCTAAGATCTCTTAAACCCTAAGCATCCCAGCACCAGGCCGATCAAGGGTTCAAAAATGGTTTTAAAAATCTTTTGCTGCATCATACAGATGAACTACACCACATATCAACACAAACAATACCTCGCTTTCAAGTGAAAGGTGTCGACTTCACAATTCTAGGGATGACATTGCTACAGTATTTGCAGTTGATAGTCTGGTATGAAATCATACGTTGGGTGTTTCATAAAATGTCACCAAAAATGTGAAAAAACATACCGTATATACTCACGTATAAGTTGGGTCTTGAAACCCGAAAAATTGATCATAAAATCAGACCCTGACTTATACACCTGTTCAAAAATGCAACACTTAATTTATTTATTTTTTTTTTTACATCTTCTTGCCTCCTCCGATCTTGCATCAGTTTTTCAGACGCATCGAATTTTGTTGCAGCAGCGCAGTTACCAATTTTTTTTGCTACTTCAACGACATTTAATTTAAAACCAGCTTCATATTTTCTTCATAAATGATATATTTCAGTGGTTCTCAAACTGTGGGGCGGGCCCCGCTAGGGGGGCTCGAAGTAACAAAAAGGGGGGGTGCGAATATGTGAAAAAAGAAAACAAGAATCGAAAATATTAAAAATACATCTATTGAAACCAAAACAGATTAATTTAAACTACATTCTGATACTAGAAAAATAAATATAGAGTTAGATACATGTCGATAAAAGTTAAGTAGGTATAATAAAATGTGCATCTATGATATACTGTATCATTAATTAAAAAAGAACAAGTTCGGGGGGCGCGATTAAAACTGTTATGAAAATTCGGGTCACAAATACTTAAAGGTTGAGAAACGCTGATATATTTTATGACAATATATAATTTAAAACTTATGAAAAAATAACCCTATCAGTTAGATATTTAGAAGTTTTTTTTTTACAATGTATTCTTTGCTATTTAAAAGCATAATCTGTACACATTTTCAATCTACTTAATGAGTTCTCCTCCCTGAGTTGACTCGTGTGCATTATGCACTTAAGCACAACCTGAACTTACCTGAACCTGAACCAGGAATTTGTTTCTGTTTTTTAAAATTTAGTTGTTTGTGTAATTGTTAGTGTTTTTGGTATGCTGCCTTGCAACACAACAATTTAAACTTCTAAACATTTCTTAAAACATTATTTTGAGGGTTTTGTAGTTGAAGGTATCCATTTGTTTATTTTTTTTTTGTTTCAACTCATTTTTAATGATGTTTTGAATGAATTACATTCCCCACAGGGCTATGTTGTTTATCTTGTGGGTGCTGCCATTTTTGTTTGGACCATTCTGTTGATGGGAAGGTAAGCTCAACCGGATGTGTGCAGCACATGAAATCATTGGAATCATTGGACTGAAGGTATAAACATTAGTGTCATGCACTTCCTGGCTGTCCAAGTTTGTAAAAACAACAAAGAAAAGAATTACAGTTCTCCTTAGTGTTTCAGTCTGATTTTTGGCAACCATTTCGTCTGAAAATTGTCCAAGACTTTTGCCTTATGTTTTGGTTCTAGCTACGTGAAATTATTTTGGTTTTCAAATCTTTGAAATATGATTTTGGTTTTACATTCTATATTTGTTAATTATGTCGCTCTCTTCATGGTATCGACTTTTGCTTGTTAGTAAAACAATGTCCTGTCTCCTGATTATATTGTTATTTAATACTCCCGGTGCTTAGAGGAAGACAGTACAGAATGAACATTTAAAGAAAGTTCTCAAAACGTTTAACGGGTAATTCAGGAGAATTTATTCATTGGTGATAAACATTGTTAAGAACTGTTTGGATACTAGGAAAAAGTTTCCTTCAGATTACGATGCTGAACAGAAGCCATAGCCTTATTTGCAAGACATTCACCAGAGAGTTTTATCCTAGAAACTTGTTTCACGATATATTGATCTATCACTACCATCGAGAAAGTAGATCTTATTTCACATAGACTGACTTCTTTCAAGTCCTAGGAGATCCATGGAGACATGGTTAAAACAATCATGTTATCCATTGGAACAGTTATTGTATTTATGCTTCTCAATTCTTTCATAGCGCTTATAGGGGTAACCCATCCATCCATCCATTATCCAACCCGCTATATCCTAACTACAGGGTCTTGGGGGTCTGCTGGAGCCAATCCCAGCCAACACAGGGCGCATGGCAGGAAACAAACCCCGGGCAGGGTGCCAGCCCACCGCAGAGCGGTAACCCACATGGGAGTATTTACAAGGGGGGGGGGCTTCTATCATGGATTTTAGGTTTAAGCATTTCTATAATTTTTTTCATATTTAAATAACTTATTTTTATCATCATTCTGTGGATGTCTTTTTTTTATCCTGTTCTTTTGTGTAGTTGTTACCATTTCATGACTTTTTTATAGTTTCTGTGCTCATTGCTAGTATCACAAGAAGTGCTGTGTCATCAGGCCACCTATAACAGATGGCAGCATGGCAGAGTCGGTATCCTAGTTTTGTTGCAATTTACAGAATGTTTTTGTGCTTCTAAATTGACTTTCACTGAATGCAATATCTTTGTTTAGATTATTAGCTTTTGACAATGTTTTCTGGCAACTCTTTTTTGATAAAATGTTGTCTCTGACGCTATTTTTGTGTCTTCTTCTATGCGAGACATTCACCAGAGAGTCTTGTCCTTTTTGACAAAGTTTATACCCTTTCCTTTTGTTCATCCTCCTGGTGTTTCTCAGTCTCTTTCCAAGCTGTGGACACCTTTCTTTTTATATGTTGTAACACGCGTGCACATGGGGCAGGCAGCTTAAAAGCTCAGATAATAGTAATTTCCTGCTGGAACACCAGATGGCACTGTTAACTGATACCTTTACTCTTCCCCTCTCTGCAGACTGGAAGACTGACAACCTTAACATCTCTGACATCACTTCCCGTGTCTGCTGCCTGGACCTTCCTCTTCCTGCCAGGAGTCCATATTTCTGGAGGCTGCGCCATCTTGAGGTGGTCTTTTTCAGAGATGATGTTTATTTGTTTATTTGTTTTTTCTAACGGTTTTATAGACTCATATTTTATTTGATTATAAGGGGTTGGCCTTTGGGTGCCCCAAAACGTTATTTTTGTCAGTCTCTTATAGTGTCTATGCTAATATAATACACTTCAAGACTCTTTTATGCCTTTGATTTTGGTGTATGCTTGAATGTACTCATTTTCTTCTCCCCGATTTGATGCCTATTATTTTATCATGTTAGAGTTTTGAGGTGACCTTATTCTTAATCATTGATTCTTTTTTACCCATGCCCATATTCTTTATTATGTAGACCTACACATGTCCTCCTCTCCAACTCTTGCTCTCTAATCCTTACAGTCACCTGGGCTAGAAGGAGACACCACACCCAATGCACATGCACTTTGGACTGGGACTGTTTCATACTACTAAGCCTGGGGTCCTGCTATTAAGACTTCCTCCAAGAAGCTTCACATTCCTGGTTTAAACTACAATAAATATTGTAGTGCTGTACGGAATTGATGTCCCAGGAGGCTCTGCAGCACTGCAACTAAAATGAAACTGTTAATTATGAATTATTTTATGTTGGATTTTAAACAGATCTTGTGTTTAATGTTGGGTTATAGCTTTTGGCAATGGGAGTGTTTTATTAAAGTTTAAAGGGTGGGAGTGGAGTTTGCCTACCTCCACTGACCGACGCTGCCTGGTGTATGAGTCCTAGTATTGGGACTAAAGAGACGGGGTGAAGTTGAATATTGCCATTTTGTAACGATCACGTTACTTGAGTGTACAACTCTACCAGTATTAAAAGAAAGTGTTTATTTTTTTTAATACATTGAGTGTTTCTATTTGTCACAATATTAATGCATCATCCATCCATTATCCAACCCGCTTAATCCGAACACAGGAGCCAATCCCAGCCAACACAGGAACCAATCCTGGGCAGGGTGCCAACCCACCGCAGGACACACACAAACACACCCACACACCAGGGCCAATTTAGAATCGCCAATCCACCTAACCTGCATGTCTTTGGACTGTGGGAGGAAACCGGAGCGCCCGGAGGAAACCCACGCAGAGAACATGCAAACTCCACACAGGGAGGACCTGGGAAGCGAACCCGGGTCTCCTAACTGCGAGGCAGCAGCGCTACCACTGCGCCACCGTGCCGCCTTAATGCATCATGAAAGTTGAAAATGAGAAATGGCAACAAAACATGTTTTAAGAAACTGCAAGCACAGAGAGACACACATCCCACATGCAATCAGAATGTGAAAAAACACAGAAAGCTGTAAGCTTTACAGTTGATGAGCCACCAATATAATCACCTTAAAATGTGACAGCCATAAGTCTGAAAACACAACTAGAACTTAAAGGGAAATTCAGTTCTGGTAAAGGTTATTCTCTTTGGAGAATATTTTGAGGTGCTAAAGATGATCTCAGTCTCAAGTCAAATGTCAAGTCTGCACTGCCAAGGGTTAGAAGCTGTTGCAGAACCTGGAAGAACTTGTTCAGATGCTACAGTGCCTTCTGCCAGATGGAAGATGGACAAAGACGGTGGGAGCAGTCCCTCACTCTACTATAGGTTTTGCGGATGTAACACATTGTAACGATGTTTTTTTTCATAGAAGGGCAGAGAGGTCCCACTAATTTTCTTCTGCTGTGTGCACTATGCATTGTAGGTTCTTATGGTCAGAGACACTCCAGTTTCCAAACCAGACAGTTTTGCAGCTGGTCATAAAACTCTCGATGGTGCCCCTGTAGAATGTGGTGAGAATGTGAGGAAGTAGGCTTACCTTTTTGAGCTTCCGAAGGAAGAAGAAATGCTGCTGCACCTTATTGGTTATGCAGGTAGTGTTAGTTGACCAAGTAGGTCAGCTGATTGGTGCACACCAAGACATTTGGTGTTCCAATTCTATCACAGAGCCCTCAAGTTGAAGTGAGCTGTGGAGAGCATGGGCTGTACTGAAGTAAACAATCATTTCTTTCATCTTGTCCACATTAAGATTGTTGCACTTGCATCAGTCTGCCAATCATGAAAACTCGTTTCTGTATGCTGACTCACTGATGATGAAACCCACCACTGTTGTGTTGTCTGCAAACTTAGTGATGGTATTAGAGCTTTACACAGCCACAAAATTGTGAGTCAGCAGAGTGAACAGAAGTGGGCTAAATACACAGCCTGGGGAGCACCAGGGCTCTAATGTTTCCGATGTGGCCTGTCTAGGACCTGTCTGTGTTGTAGCCTAGCAGAGCCTACTTCCCAATGAGCTTTTGAGGGATGATGGTATTGAAAGGTGAACTGAAATTGATGAAAAGCATGTAAGCATAATTGCCTCTTTTGTCCAGATGGGACATGGCCAGATGAAGAGTAGATGATATGGCATCTTCAGTGGAATGGTTCTGGCAATAGACAAGCTGGAGAGGGTCATGTGATGTGGGAAGTCCAGCTTTAAAGTGGCCTAAGACTAGCTACCTGAAGCACACCGTGATGATAGGTGCTATAGGGTGATAGTCATTGAGGCAAGATACAGAGGATGGGTGTGATAGTGGTGTTTTTTTAGTAATTGGGGATGACTAACTGTCTCAGGGATATGTCTGTAAAAATATCTATCAACTGGTTTGCAGATTCCACAAGCTCTTGGCTAGGTATGTTGTCTGATCCGATAGCTTTGCGTGGGTTTACATTTAACAAAGTTGTTCTCACATCAGTGGACGTAGACAGCACCTGTAACTCTGAACAAGGACGGACTTTCTTGCAGGTGTGTCATTAATGGCATCAAACTGTACATAGAAGTTATTCAGAACATCTGGAAAGGAGGCATTACCACTGCAGACAAGTGTTGTGATTTTAAAGTCTGTGACAGCTTGGATTCCCTCCCACGCGCAGCATGTGTCTCTAGTGTCCTGAAGGTGACTGTGGATTTATAAATTTATATTTTGTATAAATTTAGATTCTGTATAAATTTAAAATAAATGCAGAATATCATACTTTGTGATAGCTAGGTTGCTTTTTAATCATAATATGAACTTAATTCCATTCACATGCTCATGTTATTAGTGCTTTATTCACAGTATAGGCCAAGCAGACATTGGGTAAGTCAGTTGAATCTTTTGTGTAAACAGATAATACACAAGATACCTCATAGTAACATACGAAGAGCAATGGCTGAGCAATGTTATATAAAGGGAAAACTTTAAAAAGTTTAAAAAAACATCACATTTTCTTACATAATTTAAGCAAACTATTGATTCAAACCTGGTTTCATTTTCTTGCCATGCTGATGTCTTCTATAGGCAGGAGTAGGATGTGACCATAAAGTTCTACAACCTGGCATTTCTAATTCGCATCCTGAGGGAAAGAAAGATGATTTTTATGTCTTTATTGTACAGCTCTCCTACAGAGGAGACTGGTAAAATAATCAAAAATGTGCAGCAAGTAGCAACTAAACTAAATAAATACTTTGCTGAGGCTTTTACATAATAGAGGAAGAAATGAATGGAACGCCTCAGGCTGAAGTTAAATTTACACGTTTTTAAAACAAAAGAGTCAGTAACATTTTTATAATTAAAATATGGACAACACTGTCTTATAGGTAGGGCATTTATAGAGACATTTACCTTGACGCAACATTTTCATCATCTATACAGGTCACAGAAGGCAAATGAAAAGAGCATTATATTATTGTAAAGTGTTGAATATAAATCCAGGAAAGTCATGTTCAGACTTTATGATGCACCACAGGGACTGTTTTTGGAGCACCGCGGGCAGTTCTGTTTACCACATTAGAAAAAATGCAGCTCTAGAAGATGTGCTCCAAATAGACATTGTAGGAGGAGAACGGGCATCTCGGATGTGACGGGGAAAAATACAGTACCAGCATGGGAAGCCAGAGTGATGGCAATTTGGCCAGCGTAGCAGAGAAATAACTTTGTGTCTAGATGGCAGGAGGCAATGGACAGACCAGTAGAAGCTGAGATTGGGGAGAGGTTCCATCCCCCATATGAAAGGTGGCAGTGGTCCTCATATGGGATCCCAGCATGGCTGCTTGGGATATGTAGTCCACAAGTGCAACCTGCCGAGGTCCCTCCGTTCCAATAGAGGGTGCTGTTGGGGGAGGACTTCCGCACTTTCATTGTGGCCCGGACATGCTTCCTGGAAGATGGGACACGTGTTACGTGTCCGGCATAAAAGGACGAATCAGAGTTGGGAGGCAATAGATGAAATTCAACAGAGGTAGAGACTGAGGAAGAATTGGCTGTTTATTGTGTTCATTTATTGTATAATTGTGGCTTGTTATTGGGAGGATTGTGCCTGGGAAAAGAAATAAGAGTTTTACCGTATCAATGTGTGGTGCTTTACTGTGTCTGTGGTTTGCCCCCCCTAATTTGTGGTCACACTATCAAGTTCAGTCCTATTCTGACAGACCAAGGGAATTAAACCTGTTGAAAAGAGAACACTATTGAAATCTAATCAGAGGTTCAAAACTCTTAGGGTGATATAGCAGCCTTCTTTCACTTATTTGCAAATCAACAGAAGGAACTGGTGGAAGAAAGTGAATCTAAGAAGGGAGGCAGGAATCACTTCTTTTTATAAAGAATTGTAGGAATATGGAACAGACTACACAGTGATGTAGTTGGAACAGAAACGATGACAACTTTTAAAAAGTTTTTACATGAGATGTTAGGACAACATACAAGCATCGTTCAAAAAGTTTCCGCCCTTTTATATTTTCGTTGGAAACGGTGAAGGCGGGAGGAGTAGTGATTGGTCGTGTCTGAGAGTGTCATGTGACTAGCTCTGTCTGGCAAGATGACTGCCCTTGCTGTTTAGCATAAGAGTTGTCACCCTGTGGTGAAGATGGCTGTGAAACGCACACATTGCACCAAAGAGGAACAGCGTTCTGTCATATGCTTTTTGTGGGCAGAAGGTGTGCCGGGAGCACAAATTCATCTTTGCATGTGTGCTCGATATGGGGATAAAGTTCTCTTTCATAGAGTTGTCTATGGGTGGATTGAAATGTTTGAAAATGGCCGTACTAGTGTGATGGATGCACATCCAGCTAGCGGTCACGACCACGAGGAATAAAGAAAGAATCCTGGAACCGATTCGCAAAAATTGAAGCTGACAGCAAAAGTTGGTACAACGCTGGAAAAATTACATCACAAAGGAAGGTGACTATGTAGTAAAGTGATGTCATTTGTTTTTGAAATTCTTAATAAATAGAGTTAAAAAAAGTGTGGCAGCTTTTAGAAAGTTCCTCGTACAATTAGTTAACCAAATCAGCTTGATGGACTGAATGGCCTCCTCTTGTTTGTCGAAATTCTTTTGTTCTTATGAGTGCCAAGGCAGATGAAATAATAAATTAACTTCTGAGAAATCAGGAAGTCTAAACGCTTCCTTTTTATTTTAGTACTAGCAAAATACCCGCGCTTCGCAGCAGCGAAGTCTGCCTTAAAATTTTTATTAAGAAGAAAAGTAATCCTTTTTAAACTGAGGGAAAATATACCAATAATTATTTGTTAAGGATCTCTTTGTATACCACATTGTCATTTCGTCCCTCCGGTTGTAACATGACCAAGCTGTGCGCTAAGCTTACTCTTGAGCATGCAACTTACAGTTGGCCATGTGAACAGTAATCTTGTTTCAAATCTCACAGCTTGGATTGCTGCTGTCATAATTGGTTTGAGTTTCATGGTTTCAATTACATTAGAATTTGCAGGACCTGTTGTGTTGAAGTGACATTCGGCATCTGTCAAGCGTTGTAAGCATACAACCGGTTTCATCGATAACTTCGCATTCAGCTTTTGAGAGTTTAAACATTCATAAACATCAAAGTGTCCACTACTGAAATCGTCACCTGTGAATCTAAGATGTTTAAGAGGCATTGGCGGTTGTCCAAAGGTGTAAAATATTTGGCCATTTCGGTACACTTGAAAGCGACAACTGAACAATTCAGCAGCAGCCATCAACTCACATGCAGAACCATAGGTGAAGGGCTTAAGCATTTCACTCTTCTAGTGCTCCTGTGTAGTATAATTATCTCCTGTACCGTCATCAGTCCACACCTTGAACCTGTCCCAGTCATTCAATACATAAGACACAATATTCCTCCAGATATCAAGAGTGAGCCTGATATGGCCGTGCAATATGTAACAAAGAGAATGGAAAAGGCTGGTGCCATCTCCGGGCATGGAAACCACTCGGTAAGTGACAGTTCTTTGATCGATGGTGATCACCTCGATAGACATGTTAATGGGGGTAGGGTTGGAATAATAAAGGAAATGGGTACCTGAACAATATAAACTAAGTCTAAAATACCTATACAATAACTATAATTGTAATAAATGAACAATAAAACAGCGGAGAAGCCGTGGATTAAATAAAAAGGCTGCAGTTATCAGCAGGGAGACGTGAATACCGTGGCGAAGCAAGGAAGGGAATGAAGAGACCGGAGCGACGGATGGCCTTATATAGGCAGGCAGCCAACAACGTGGGAGGAGTGGGGATGGGAGCCCCAACGCCGCCTCACGGCGGTGACCATGCTGCAGGCTATGGATGTATATATGTATGTAAGTAGGATTCAGTTAGCATTGGGAACCCGCGTACCAAATTTCTTGAAGATGGGCCCATAGGTAACAAAGACCGTTGGAAAGTTCAATATGGTGGCCGACAGTGGCATCATACCAACGAAATAAGTACATTCATAGGTTTCGGTTAGAGCAGGGAAGCCGCCTACCAAATTCCGTGAAAATGGGGCCATAAATAAGAAAGTTTAACATGGCGGACGTTGTCGACCGTTATGACCGTTACGCATAGAATTTCTAAATGAAACCTGTTTAACCTTTGTAAGTAAACTGTAAGGAATGAGCCTGCCAAATTTCAGCCTTCTACCTACACGGGAAGTTGGAGAATTAGCGATGAGTGAGTGAGTGAGTGAGTGAGTCAGTCAGTCAGTCAGTGAGGGCTTTGCCGTTTATTAGTATAAATGAATGTAATGTATACAGTGTATTTCAAGTACCACTGGTCTAGATCACAGTTGCAGGAACTTGATTGACAAAGAAATGCAATACTGTATAGTTGATTCTCTATTGTTATAGATTAAAAATTACTCTTTTGCTTCACATAAATAATTAGAAATCACAGGCATTTATTTCTTTTTTCAATTTGGTTATGTAAAATACAAAATGGGAAAAAAGTCAGTAACAAAATCATTTCAAAGTTAAATGACGGAGTGCCTGATTTGTCTCCTGAGATTAATGCGTTATGCCTTTTGCTCATTTCAAGGCATTTCTAATCTCCGTGCAAAGGATCTACACTACATTCAAAAATGACAAGCATATATTCTAGCAGTTGTTTAAAAATGAGTCATATTTTATCAACAGATTGTTTTGCAAAAAGACACAGCTGTCTGTGGTTTACATTTGAGGGGGAGTTGCAAAAGCATCTCTTGGCAAAACACTGTTTGATAATCCACAAATGGTTATTGGATATGGCTTAAGCACAAAAACACGCATTTGACATGGTTGCACTACTTTGGACTCTGTCCCTTTTTCCCCCCACCAGTTAATCTTAAAGATGGAACCAATTTTGTTGTTAAGATCGTAATGATTTGGCTCAGGGAGTGAAACCCTGTAGTAGCAGCTCTCTTGACCCACTGGAGTTCACAGTACCCTTGGATGGATGGAGTGCAAGGTGATGAAGTGACAAAGAAGGAGCGGAGCTAGAATTTTAAATGAGAAAAACTGGTTTCAACCTTGCATGTTCACGATCCCAAGAGTGCTTTGTTATAGATACAGCATGAAGACAATTCATTTAACAAGAAAGTATTTTGGCAGTGCAGGACTGTTGTATATGGAAAGAAAATGCAAAAGGAACTCCTTACATTTATGAGCAATTTATTTAATTCTGGCTCCATGAAGCATCCCAAAGCAGGCCTTTCCTGTTACGTAATACCACAGACTTGACTTGATTTGATAATAAATGTCATGTCAAAGCCCTTTACTGTTTATATTTGTACAGCACTTTCATTCAATCCTATTTTGATACTCCGAGCACAGACAGGTTAAAGGACAGGGCCACACAGTGTCTTATGCTTTACAGAACAGCACAAATAAACACAGGTATGTCTATTTAGGCTGCTCTAGGAAAAACTACTTACATAAAAATGTGCTTTTGGCACCGTGCCGTAATTGATTTATTTAGCAGCGAGGAGAGATCACGGAATTCTTGGTAAAATGAATGCAAGTGTTGTGAAATGTATTTTCTTTGTCTCTCTTGCATGCCCTTGAAACCTCAATACTGCGTAGGAGGCAGTCAGATATGTGCTAATTGGATGTTAAATGAAGCGCCAGCACACAAAAATAAAATGCAAAAATTAACATTTGCTAAATTTAGAGAGTTGGTGAAAACATTTAAATCAAAAAAGCTGTATAAAATTAATATTGTATATTTTAACTTCTAAATGTGCAAACATTGAATGAAGTCCATATACATAACGCTTGGTTATCAGGAAGAGAGAACTTAAAACAACATAACTACTTCATTTTCATCTTTCATTATGCCTTTGATTTTAATAGGGATGCTTATTGTTTATTGGCATATTAAGGGATTTAGAGTTCACGTATAGAATACTGTTACAGGGTGATGGCGCCCACACTGAGAGAGAGCAGAGCTCGGCTGAAGGGCGTTGTGTCTCATACAAGGGAAAGTCAGAAAAAGAAAGGAACATTTCTAGCATTTAATGTAGTTGTAAAACTACCTCTGAAATCCAGAAGAGTTTCTCCTGCATATTGATAAAGCTCAGGGACATGAAGTCTAAATCAAGGGGTTGCCAACTCTGCTCCTGGAGGACCATCGTGGCTGTAGATTTTCATTCGAACCCTTTTCTTAATTAGTGCTGCAAATTAACTTCTTTTGAACTAATTTTAATTGATTTGCTCTTGAAGACTCAGACCCCTTAATTGTTTCTTGTTCTTTAATTAGCAGCCAAACAATAATGAGATACAAAATGAGCCAAAACAACTGGTGTCCGTCATACAATATCTGAAAATAAAGAAAGATGAAGGTCTCAGGAATGTTGATCTGCTCAGGTCCCCAAAACATTTGAACAGCGCTCTTAGAAAAAGAGAAAATCAACAATTTCGGAAATATCTGCTAATGCACCACGAGAGCAGCAACAAGCCATGAAATTAAGTTTAATTAACAACAAGAATCAGCACCTCATTAAGCTACTTGTGGGAGTGAAAGTGGTTGGAGTTTGAGGCCCTCACATAGTTGCTCTTCTGTTGGCTCACTCACTTCATGTTTCATTTCTGTTTGGATGCCATTTAAGGAAAGAGATAAAGCAATTCAGGGGAACAAATCTTAAAAAAAAGCAGTTCATTTAAAATGAATTCACAAGAAGTTAATTAGCAGCACAAACAGGACACTCATTAAAAATAAGGGTTAGAATGAAAATCTATAGCCATGGTGGTCCTCCAGGACCAGACTTGGTGACCCCTGGTCTAAATAGATGTTCTCTAAAACCTAATTTGTAGAGGAAAAGCTGATCAGTACCCTTGATGGCACCAGGCTTAGAAGACAGATATCACCATACAATGATAAGAAGAAGAAGACATCTGTGTTTGAAAGACAGGAAGAGGAAGGCTACAAATGTATCCCCTGCAGCAGCTGCTAAAGCAAAGCTGCACGTGTGGGAGCAGTTTGTTGAGGTGTGTGGGAGGAGTTTGTTGAGGTGTGTGGGAGGAGTTTGTTGAGGTGTGTGGGAGGGTTTTTTGTGATGTATGTATGACTCCAAGTGGTTATGACAAACCATTTAGCAGCTTAGGACAAGAAGGCAAGATGTCTTGGTCGTTCCCAGCAAAGATGGTGAACATTCATGTCAAAGTTTATGGAACAACTCTTAAACAAATTGCAACTAGCGAGGTACGTGATGCATTATGATGCAGCTAGGAGGATTTTGCTTGATATTTGCCGAGTGTTTGTGTGCTGATTTTGTTCCTTAGTTTTGGTTTCACTTTTGTCTCTCTTGGTTTAGACCTTAGCCTGTTTCTACCCCTGTAGGTGTCTCCATTTTCCTGTCAAAACCTCTGTCCTTTTTGAACAGATTATTAGCTGACAACAAATATTCTGACAATTCTTTTTGACCCTGAAATGGTGGACACCATAGAACTAATAGAGGCAGAAATGGCTAAACAAATTAGTCAAATAAAAGAACTCTTCTCAAATGTTCGGAACATTTTTCATATGATAATTGTTGCGGCTTTAGAAAAAGAAAGATTAAAGAACACATCCTCAAATTCAACAGTTCCTTTAGGGGTAAATTCAATTATTCAGAACAGGATAAATGTTTTAAGCAGAAACTGTTAATACTGTGGTGAGTTGGGACTTTTGTATGCTGCCTATGACAAAGTAGAATTAAATGTTGGGGACTGCATTGTTTGGATGCTTTAAATATTACCAGTGAGAACAGAAAAGTCTTTTGTTGATTTGGGCAGAGCAGAGAATTTCATTTTGCCTGGTCTTTTGCTCCAGTTCAAAACTAACCTTATTCCTTTAAAATATAAAATTCATATTCATTATATTAGGTGATTACTTACCAAAAAGCTTCCCTCTTTCGCTTTTAACAGCACAGTACCAAAACTATTTTTCTGGGAGTTGAAAAATGGCAAGCCATGGAGGAAAGAGGAGAAAAGGTGCAGGAGATTAAATAGTAAATAAAAAAATCGAGCAAAAGGTCAAATAAACACATTTTAGGTTTTGTTTCTGATAAAATATCTCAAATCTTGGACAAAGAATGAAGCACACTGCCAGGTTAAATAGCATCATGCTGATGACATCATAACTGTGACTTCTGGGAGGAGCAACTAACAGCAACTGAGCCGCAATATTGCAGTGCAGACAGAAAAACAGGATGGTGCCACTATCTAACGGTAAATTGTAATAGAAGTCTTACTACATAAAGAAACCACAAAGTGAAGGTAAACTAGAAACAATACGATTCAAGATAATAGAAAAACACAAGGTACTAAAGAAACATTTCTTAAACTAATGAAAAATACAAATACTATACAATGCAAATATAATGGAAGTCATAGCAGTATGGCTAAAAGTGCACAAACCACAAATTATTTGGGAGATTGGGGAATTCCCAGGTGTTATGCTGGGCAAACTAGCAAGGAATATTTTACGACTGTTAAAACGAAACATAGTCAAAACACGAAATAATTGTTGAAACCAGAAAGTCAAATAACGCAGCAATCAAAGCCAAAAACTGTTCTATCATCCCCAGATCACTGGATAGACAGAGAGGGCCAATCAAGACCTCAAAAATTCCTTAGGGGTTTCACAGATTCTTGTCAGAAAACTCACTATAAATTACTGCTAGAAATCTATTACCATATATAATCATGTATAAGTCTGGTCTTGAAACCCAAAAAATCTATCATAAAATCAGACCCTGACTTATACACCCATTCAAAAATGTGACACTTAATTTTTTTTTTTAAACATTTTCTTGCCTCCTCCTTGCATCAGTTTCTCAGATGCATCGAATTTTGTTGCAGCAGCACAGTAACCAATTTCTTTCGCTACTTCAATGACGTTTAATTTAAATCCAACTTCATATTTTTTTCTGATTGAATACTCCATCATAGATAAGGGATGCTCTTATGATAAAGGTGTATGAGAGTGTGAGATAAAAAATCACAAATCAGTACAAACGTTGCTTCAGAATAGTTCGGATTTTACTGTGTGGTCACTTATGCAAAATAGATAGAGAGAGAGAGAGGTTTGGAACACGTGCTGATACAACGCTTTGCCGCACCCACATGGTTACTCTCTCAGGTGGGCGTTAGCATATCATTAGCCCTTGTTTTCCACATTTGACTTAACGAGCAACATTATAAAATACCAGAAATTATACTGTAAAATCAAGTCCAGACTTATCTGCAGGAGAACTTATCCGCGAGTATATATGGTCTTTAATAAATCCCTTCGGAAAGTTCACATTAATTCAGACCCTCTTTATTGCAGTTCAACACTAGCTCTTCTTCCATTTCCAGTTTAACAAAATACCTGCTATGTCACAAATAAGTGACAGCCTGAAACAATCTAGAGCTAAGAGTGTGTACCTTGTGACACAAGACATTCAACTGAAACTGAAATTGACTCCTATATTTATTGGAGCTGTCACACACATGCGCATGGGGGGCAGTCTAAGGACTTAACTGGGAGTAAGATGTAGAACCAGGGGTTGATGAACTGTACTAATGCCTTTTCTCCCTCTTCCACAGACCAGCAGAAGAAAAACCCAGCTAAGACTCCACCCACTTCCAGTGCTACATCACACCTTCCTACAGACATCACTTCCGCCTGAGATCCCACCCCTTCCTGTCTTTCACATATAAAACCTTAAGCCTTCACTCTATTAGTCAGTTGATGTTTGACTTAGTCCTTTGTGATTACTCTCTTGAAGTTGATTTTTGGCTGTTACTACGTTATACAGGGTGGACTCCCCAAATTTTTATCTTTGTCCCTTTGCTTTCTTTACAGAGCTTACACTATTTTTAAATGGGTTGGCCCAGTATCATATAAATTAACCCTTACACGTCTCATTGGTTTCCATGTGTCAAATCACACCTTAAGAGGGGGGCCTTCCTGACTTTCTGCTGTTGATTGCATAATTATTTTTTTTTTCTTTTTGTTAATAATTTTTATTGCTATTTTCAAGACATCACTGTTCCACCACTTGTGCTTTGTTTTGTATCACATTTCACAGTCATTATGAGTTTGTCCTGTGCTACCACCGGTCTTTTGTTGTGCCATCGTGCCTACCTATAAAGGATGGTGGTGCAACAGGGTTAGTATCCCAGCTTTGAGATAATCTTCAAACAAATTTTGGGTTTGTGATTATGACGATTTCTCATATGTTTGGATTTTTGACTTTTTGGCAATATTTTGTCTTTCGGCAATGGCCTTTCTGTCTTCCTAGTTATTTGACTGTTTTTTAACCTGCTCTTTTTTGTTTCTTATCTCTTGATCATTTTTTTTTCTCTCTTTTCACCCTTTGCACACCTTTCCCTTTTGGAATACTCCCCTATTTTTCTTACACCTTACTTGTAAGGTGAATTCAAAGAGGAGTCGATGAGAATTGATAAAGGTACTAGGGTGAGCGCCAGTATGTTAGATACTACTGAACAAGTATTCAATGCAGGAATAAGAAATCTAAAATTGATGGCATTATAATTCTTGATTTTGGGTTATATTCTTGTTCTTTATGGAACCATTTCTATATTAATTTCCTTACTCTGAAATATTTAACTGTGAGTATTGTAGTAAAAGGTTCTACTAATAAGTTTTGTGCTCTGGTAGTAATGGAATCATAGGTAGTGCTAAAGTTTGGCATTGTTACAGTATGCAAACAGTACATACATTGTAGTGCATGCCAGTGCTGACCCAATTGATTTTTTCTTAGTTGGTCATTACTTGGTTTAGCCTCACCAACATACACCATCATTCACTTACATAACCCTCCCTTGAGTGGTCAATTGCCCCAGTAACTACTTCCAACTCTTGCAATGGTGCAAAGACTGTTGATACAGAGGGTTGGTCTTTACTTCTGCTGTGGTCATGTGGCTAGTGGCAACGGCACATCAGCAAGGATGCTGATCATTGTGATGTCATGCAGTGCAGCTGTGGTCTTTGACACTGCACCTCCATCTAGTGACCTGATATATGGGCAGGTAAACCACCTTGCAAGGAGTTGCAGCAGCAGCAGTCTTTTGACTCTCTTCCTTCTCCAAATGATGTTGCAGCCAGCATCTCAACTTCAAGACTCTCCATCAACAATTGAGAACAGCCCAGCAAGTGTTTTGAGGTCTCCTAATAGTCTGCTTCTGACGTGAATGTACTGTTGTTTAGGGCTTGGCAGAGCTGACCCAATGGATTTTTGATCATTTCGATAACTTGCTGTCCTCAGAAGGATTGCTCACTTTAGCAACTCTAGAATGGTGATCATGTGACTGTGACAGGCTCACCCTTTTTATAGACTTCTTGAATATTGGCATTGAAGCTGCTTATATGAATATGGAATTCCAGTTCCTACTGCTGCTGACTCAGCACTAATGTCATCCCCAGCTGGTGCAAGCTGTTACATAATATATTGTATAAACTGAAGTTATAATCTCAACTCCACTGCATTCCCTGCAACAACTCATACGTATCACTTTGCATTAGACATTAATCATTGGTTATAAAATAATGAGTGGCAGACTTTCTTGATACATTTATCTATTATCTCAGGTCACTTCATTCAGTGCAGGATTTCATTTTTCAGTATTTAGCAGCTACAGGCTCATAGCAAAACCCAACCCTAATGACAGGACACACAGACACATTCTGTATAGCCTCATACCAATGAATCTAATGGGCATAACTTTGGTATGTGGGAGGAGATCAGAGTACCTGGACAGAAGTGACACAAGCATGGGGTGAATGTGCAAAATACACACAAGGCAATGAGTCAAATCAGACAGCAGTGCTAAATGCTACAGCATCGTGTCATCCTCTCTCACTGCAGGTTTAATTAAATATATCATCACAAACCATTTTCATGTAGTAAATGCCAACAAACTAACTTCTTATATTTAAGTTTACTTCCACTGGTCATTTGTAGTTATTCTCGCTAGTATTTCTTGTAACTTATTTTCTTCTGTGACTAGAATAAAGTATTATTTCAATGACCTTAGAAAATGAACACATATATCATTGGTTTTTTGGCAGTAGGAATGTTTTTCAATTTTTTAAATTTCTTTTTTTAAACATTAGACTTTGTGATTTCTTTCTTTATCAACTTGAGGAGGATCCTTACAAAACCATATCAAAACAGCTCAGAGTTTCCAACTTTTTCCCCTTTAAAACATCACTACAGTAAGTGGACTAGTTAGCACATCAAGCAATCTTAATAAATCTGCAAAAGACAATTAATCTCCAGAGAGTGCCTCCCTCGAGGGAACGAAGCAGAAATCCTCCACACAGAGTACTGCAAATCAGAAAAGCACTCTGATTCTATTAAAGTAAAAGAGCCAGCGCTGCTTCTATCCTGACTCATCCACAGAGCTTCAATTGTACAGTCATCACTTCTGACAATGCAAAAGAGTCATTCATTAGGAGGTTTCCCAAAGCCGCATGAAAAGTGTGCCATTAACGGCACAGGGGAAAATCCATTTTCACATTTACATCATGTACTTATTAACTTACATTTTCTTGGATATTAAAAAAATTAAATAAGTTTGAATCTCTATACCAATTGTCCTTCATAAAAATACATGCCACTCTTTGAATCTTTAGATTAATGCTATACTGGTAAATGAACTGTAAAAAAATTGTTTTATTCTGCCCTTTCATTTTCATTTTCCCATGAAGTTATTCATCCATTCATTTTTGTCCCTGCTTTCAAAACTTAAGCTGTCAGGAACTGGCACAAGGCAGGGTCTTTAGATTGTGTCGTAGCCCTGATCACTCTGTGTCTTAAGCTTCTCTTCAGCAGCACATTTAGCTCCACTTTAGGATCTGGGCTATCAAAGAGAATGGAGATCTTGATTGAACAAGAACAGTCTACAGCTACTGACAAATATATTTAAGGATGCATTCAGAAATTTTCGTCCAGCGGCAACATAATTAGGAGAAATTGTTTAAGTGGAAAAGATCACAAGAGATAGATAGATAGATAGATAGATAGATAGATAGATAGATAGATAGATAGATAGATAGATAGATAGATAGATAATGAAAAGCACTATATTAGATAGATAGATAGATAATACCCTACCATGGCTGTCCGTTTGTCTGTCCAGGATTTTAAATCACCTGTAGCTCGCAAACCATTTGAGCTATTGACCTGAAATTTCGTACACATATACTACATGACCTCTACTATCCACTTCTAGGGTGATGATTGACCTCCAAGGTTATTCCTCTTTTTATTTTTATTTTACTGTAGAATTGACTCTCAGCAGTGGCCAGCAGGGCGGACATGCGGCACGTGTGTCCGGGTACCGTTCTCATCCCTACTACCTTCGCCGTCACTTCCCCTACCTCTTCATATCTGAAATCATTCTTGAGACAGATTGAAGACTTAAGTACCAGCTTAAGTGAAAAATTAAGAAAAATGTACTAAGTAATTGCAACACAAACACTGACTTAATCAGTTTTAACACGAAAAGATGCCAATGAAAGAAGAGAAGAAGCGGGCCGCTTCTGCGGAGCAGATAGATAGTTGCATCTTTGATAACAAATCTTTCTCCGATAGGTAGACCTCTGTGGATCCAAGTGTTTTTTCATAGGAGGACTCCTATAGTGCAGAATCAACCTCTTGAAGGTCTTCATGATGTTTGATGCAAGGGCCACTGCCCTGCAGTCATAAGGTGAAAACAGAAGGCCTGTATTCTGTTTTCTACAGCAGTGGGACTTTCTAAAGCCTTAGTGACATACCGAACAGATGACATAAGAAGGCTGTCGGCACAGGCCTTAAGAATTTGAGAACTGAGTCATCTGGTCCCATGGCTTTTGATGTATGTAGCCTCCTCACTTGGTCATTAATTACAGACACCCCATACTGGTTGTTAAATGTGGTCATTAAAGTTTGTAATACTTTGGAAAAATAGCAGAGCATCAATGGACATGTGATGTTTCCTCCTGAGCTTCATCATGAATGATGTTGTGTCAAGGTCTTCTTCTCTGTTGGCAGAAGTGGATTTTATGTTTCAAATCAGCACCCTTAATGAGAAAGAGAGAGAGACCTGGGCTGCACATGTCACAAAATTGACTGTATATATACACTATGTCACTCATGTGTTCATGGGAGGCACCATAAAGGCTCTGGTGATGGTAGTTACCCACCAAACCAGGTGTTGACATTGTGTTTTAATCTCTTCTCTTTTCCTCCATCTACAAAACAAAAGACTGCCATTCCACCGTTGATGTCCGTTGCCTGCCTGCCTGCCTGGACACTCCCCTCCTGCCTGGATCCCAAATGAAATGCAGCCATCTTTTTTCAGTTCTGCATTGGACTCGCATCTAAATAGACATTGAAAAGTTCTTCATTCAAAAAGTAATTTGTTTGCCCAAGCCTAGTAGAACAAGAAAGTCGTCTTTGTGAAGGACATGCGTCATGGCAGTAAGACGGTCTTGATAGTTTTATACAGTGATGATCTGTCAGTTCCACCTGCTGATATTTTTAAATACATTCTCCATAACACTGAGCAGGATAAACATTGCCGACTGCTGCTTTGTCAGCAGATGCTGCATTTTAATAATTAGCAAATTATAATGACTCTAGGGACTAAGTAGGCAATCTTATTGATAATCACTCAAGCTTTTTTTAGCACCCTATAAAAAAGCAGTTTTTAGCAGAGTTTCATAAAATAACCAAAATCATGTCAGTATGTAGTGGAGAGTGGGAACCATTCATCCAAGTTACATTTTAATTTTTCTCTGACTTGGGATTGTGGCTCTCTAATACATCTTTTAAAAAGATGAACAAATAACACATGTATAGTACAACTGTTTCCATATCTTTAAGGCACGTCCCATAGCATGTTAACTGACTTGCTCCAGTCAAACTGTGAATAAGTGGTACAGGCTAAACGTGCAAATATCTACCGTGTGAAAGATACAGTAAGATCAATTGGTGCTTTAGTTTACTCTGCTTAATTTTATGTTTTGAGATCTTCCAGTACATGTTTAGTTGAAGTTTCAAGTACTGTTCTTAACTAGTTTACTTAATACTTTTCAGATCATTTTTGACAAGTATTGTCATGCACGTGCACATGGGAGACAGCTAAAAGGATTAAAAGAAGGTAATTCCACGCCAAGTCAGGGGGTGGCAGGGTATAGTAAACCTCTCTCTTTTATTCCTGCAGACCAAGCACAGGAAATTCTAATCAGACCCGATGACGCTGTTTCTGGTTCTGGCCCCGATGACGACGTTTCCAGTTCTGGCCCCGATGACGTCACTTCCACTAACCTGCCTTAAATACCAAGTCACCTTCCACTTGTGAACTCAGTTCTGTTTTGGACTCAATCTGTACACAACTGTACTACCAGTTTTCAATTCTTTGTAGCCTTAATCAAGTATATGGGTGGCTGCCCCAAACCTTTTCCTGTGTCAAGGCATTTCCTTTCACAGCATCTAAGTCTGAAGTCAGCACTACCTCATTTCTCTCTGTCAGGGCTGGGGTCAACTCTATTTGCTCTTGTCAGTCAAATTTTTTTTAGAAAATATATAATTAACTTGCACTCATATGCTGATGACAATCATCTTTACTTATAATTTAAGATTAGGCTTAGGGTTATTATTGTCATATGTACAGCATACAGTGAAATTCTTACTTGCATGTGCTTATCAACAACCAATACATCACCACTCTCCAATGCCATAGTTAATGAGTTCAGCTTATTTTTATATAGCGCTCTACATTGAGTGCAGGCTCAAAGTGCTGTGACAATCTCTCAAGTAAAATGCAAATACAAACTTTAAAGGTTTCTGATACATCCAATGATGTTACCTGGGGATGTCAGGAGTTTTGGGGCTTTCAAACATCATGCACCATTCTTCCAGGTGACCAGTCAGAAATTAGCAGCTACCGGGTTGTGCTCAAGTAGCTTGTGTCCACAGTTTGCTCCTCTTGAGCCACAGTTTACCTAGAGAATTTCTCTACTGCCTCTTTGGTGGTCCTAATGTCTTTCTTATTCTGCACACCTGTAATGCTTAGCAGACAGTAGACCGTGCACAAGGATCAAGATGCAAAACCTCTGTAGCTTTCCTCTACTGGGTTGAAGTGTTTTCTCCACCTCTGTCTGCAACACTCCTCCACCATCTTTCCGTACTTGGCTTGCTTCCTCTCTGTGCTGGCTTCTCCCCTGCTCCCCCTAAGATCAACTGTTTTTATGGTTGAGGGCACTTTGACTTATCTTTGGTGGTGCTGATTTTTATCCTCAGAACCTAATCATGGCACCAGCGATAGCCACCTTCCCACAGAGCTTCACAGCCACAGCTGAGTATGTGCTCCCAAGTTTCTCTACTGTAGCATAAGATGCATGCTGGGGAATCAATCTTGCCCCTACATAACAGTTAAGATAGACATGAGAGCCTGTCATACACTAACTGGAGAAGAAATCTGATGCAGTAAGGCTAAGTCTGTCACAATTCAGACCAAGAGATATTTCACCCTAGTGCCTGTTCCATCTGGCTTGCTCGCAGCTCTTCAATTTCTGCTCTCACCTCTTCTTGAACCTGTTGCCACCTGTTCTTGCTCTGAGCTCAGTTGAAGTAAGCTACTGTACAGCATATGAAACCTGCTTGATCAGATGCCACTGTCCCTTACAGGCCTCTGTACCACAATCATGCTGAAGTCACTGTTTCCTGTCTGCACCTCAATGCTGGCATTAGAGACTTTTGGGTCATATGACTCCCTGTACTGTACTACCTTCTCATGCACAGGTTACTCGGAACTCCTCAGTAATGTCGCTCAAGGGGAGCTTCAGCCAGTTATTGTTTTCATACAGCGAACAATGCTACTCAAGCTCTGTGCCAAGCCCAGCCACCAGCAGAGGTGGTGATAGACACTCTTTTCAAAGATCTCCACGGCTAACAGGGTAAACTCATAGACAAGTAGATGTCACAAAATCCTGCATAGGATGCTGTGTTGGTGAATACAGGCCATGAATTCCCCTAGAAGCCGTGACTTGTCATTGCAGCCAGCCATGACTCCAACTCCTGGCATGGGGCCTTGATGGATGCAGCATCCCTGAGACTGCCAAAGATCTTCCGTAGACTCTTGATAGGCTTCTCATTGAGAGCTGGAATCCTGATGCTTCTGAGAGAGAAGTGAAACAGCTCAGTTACAAATCACTAATAACATAAGGAATACACATAAAGACACTGATTTGTTTAAACAGACTGGGAAATAAAGTATTTAGAAACCGGCCTCTTGTCGGACTTACAATCTTATTTACTGCATTTCTTGTAGGAAGTGTTCAGCCATCTGAGGTGAAACAAGGAGACTCCTGGTAGATAGCTACAGAGAGCTCTTCTGAGGCATTAAAATTAAAGACCTTATAAATTACATTGTAGAACATTTCACTTCCCTGTCTGTGTTCTTTCACACGGCTTTAAAGACACTTCTCAAAAAAAAAAAGCAGAAGAAGCCTAAGGTCATTCTCAGTCTTCTTCAGATCTTGATGACCAACTAACTTTTTTGTCATCATCTTCTCTAATGACAGCTTTTTATCACCTACTCTCACCTTTTCTTCTTTCATCTGCCCTGGCTAAGTTCCGTCTCCTTTTCATGCTCTTCCCTTTTCAGTTGCCCACCTGCAATAAGTTTATATGTTTAATATGTCACTGTGCTCTGTACAAAAATATTTTATAAATCTGCTTCTTCTCACATGTACAGTTAACACAAAGCCAGATTTAGCACACAGGGGCTCTTCATTTAGAACTGCTAGGTAAACATTAGAAGACAAGACAGGGACAACTACAAAAATGGACATTGTGCTATTTCTGTTTGTCAGAGTCAGCATGACATTGGATTTTCTTTTCTTTGTTTGGAATGGCATGATTTACCTAAGTGGGGGCCTGCACATAGAGAAAGAGTATAAAGCCTTGGGACATTGCCCGGCACACCTTTGAAGCTGACGGACGGATGGGAGATAACGTCATCCGATCCTGAAAATCCTTCCAGCGCAACGACGAAAATAGCAGACTGTATACATTTAGCTCCCACTTCGGTGAAAAGTCTTTCTATGGCTTCCTTCATCTGTAATACTGCGTAAATCGTCATTAAAGAAAGCTAAGTTATTTCTCCTATGTGATTTCTTACCGCCGTATCACTAAGGGAGGGGTTTTGCTTTTTAATATTATATCTATATAGTTTCGAGTTACATAAGATGCCACAATTAAAAAAGAACTTATTCCAACCATGGAGCTAGTGTCCCCTGCTGGAAAACACCACCTGATGAAGGCTATACCACTGAAACGTTGTGTCTTTAGCCTTCTTTCTTTTTCAGTGTCAAAATAACCTTTAAACTTTTTATCTTTTGCAGAAGCATACTGAGGGAGCCCTACTCTATCTCCATTCTAGATTGAAACTTGATAACATAAATTAAACTAAGCAATATCTGTCCATTAATTAGCTGTTGAACTATGGCCGGTTGACAGTGGAGAAGAGGGAAATAAACTCTGATCAGTAGCATCCCTGGAGAAAATAAACCTCTAGGGGTGCACAGTCAGTAATAACAAAGTCAAAAGACAAAGGTGGACATAGTCACAGTCCTGGAGACCTCAGCCAACCCCATCCTGGGCATTATACAGTAAATTCTGTGTTGTCTTGACTAATATGAAGACAAAAACAGCTTGAAAGTAGAATATGTGGGTTATTACCTTTTTGACCCCTCACACAATTTAGCCTCATAAACACTGTCATGCAAAGCAATGGCAGTTTGTAATGTGGCGCTCTGGGGTGCCAATCCCCCACCAAATAAAAAAAAATTCCCCTTAAATTAATTAGATAATGTGAAATAATCATAACACAATTTGTTTGTACAACGTGCCTGGTGTCAGCACAGGGTTACATCCATTAAAAATGGGTTTGTTTAAATTTTGTGTGAATACTTATATTTCCTGAGTAAAGGACATTGGCCAAATGAGAGTCTATGTTAGTCCCTGAACTTTTGGCAAGCAGGTGATCTGAGGCTCCCCTTTAATTGGTTGCTTTCAGATTTTTCTAGGGATGCGGCTTTCTGCACTCCTTACACTTTCACAATTATTGGCAGCAAATTAGTGTTGTTTTAAGTTTTTAAATCTAACATGATTGGACAATCATCAATGCACTATTTCAAGTTCACATCAATGGTTCACAGTTCACACCCGTTGTAGGAGCCATTTTCCTAGTTCTATAAGATTCATGAATATTTTACTAGATGACAATGCATAATCTATGGAAGGTTCCTATAACCCCCATAAGTAGAATTGTATTGGTATATTCTTGCCAATTCTAATAGTTTTGACTAAACATTATTCTTCAGTTAGTGACCAGCCTTACCAGGTGTAAGGTGTAGAAGACATAAGGTTTTAAACTGTGCCTGCGGGCCTACGGGCCTTTTGAGTATCTGAAACAGCTCTAAGAAAACAGTGCTTATTTAAGAACTGTACCATACGCTTAAGGCATAAGAAATTAAGAACCTTTAAGTATAGAAGAAGTAAAGAACTTTTAAGTACAGAAATAACTAACGTTTCTCAAGAAAAGCTAAGTTTAGAGAAGATACATTTTTCCTTTTTTTTGCCTTTTATTCTACGTGTGTAACTATTTTTTCTTTATTCTTGTGTGGATTATTTGCTTTTAACTTCACTAAATATTTTTAAAACAAACTTTTGGACTGAGAGATTTCTTTCGGCACGCGTTTTACCGTGCTTGATCTTGCCTTACACTTCGGCGGCTACACCAGTCATTAATGTAGCTACAGATGAGCGAGTGCGAATTTAGGGAAAAGGCAACTTCTAGTGGAACTTCAGAAACCAAAAGAAAATTTGGTTATTTCTATAATCAAACACCCTTTCATAAATCGTGATCAAGGACAAGCTTACATATGGACTTTTTCCTGCTCTTATTATGAGAAATGGAGTTGGCTAGCTGGGTGTCATGTAAGTAATGCCTTTTTTTTAAGCTTTCCCTCTTTGTTGTTTCAAAGCGTTGTGGACACCGACGGGAGTACAAGACCTAAAACATTCTTTCTGGAAAATGCAAGTGGCATGAAAGTAGCCACAGTCATCCCGACTAAATTTAGACACATTTTTTTGGCATGCTTATTATTTCCGAACAGCTAGATGAAGGCTACAGGATTGGCATTAGAAGGAACAACGAAGAGCTGACCAGAATTTGACACATCCTGTCCAGAATAACAGACTGTGTGAAATTTGAATTGGCTTTGTGTGGCCATAATGAGAGCGAGAGCTCCGATAAGGCCAGGATTTTTCATGGGTTGGTGGATTTTGTTGCCTCTCTTGATGGAGTGATGTAATACCACATTGAGGATGCTACTGTATTTAACTGAACTGCACAAACTGTACAGAACAATCTCAGCACCATGCATACTTTTCTAATTTAATTTTAAAAAATCGCATATGTTCAGACTGGCATTTGGGTGGCGCTGTCATCTGCAGGTGTTTTTTTGTGTTGTCAGTGCTCTGAATTTTGTTTTAATATTTCATTTTATGCTATGTTTTATTGTTCAGCAGTTTGTGACTTTTGTCTGTGATAGGCGCTTTATAAATATTTTTTCACTTACTTAAAAAAGAGAAGAAGGTGTTTCTTTGGCCACAAGTACAACAACTCTGTGTGGAGAGACCAAAGGACTCACTTCCAGTTCCTCATGTGTTTCATAACAGGAACAGCCATATGTGTCCCCTACATACAATGGAGATCATAAACAAAAGAGAAAAGATGATGGAAGGGATTTACTGGCCCTTTAAATAAGAGACCCTTACTTGACTTGGCAAAAGATATGCCAGCTGTTAACCCCATCACAATAGTTAGTATCAAGGAGGATGGCTGCTCTGAATAACCAAACATACAAAAAGGCATTCCGCACTAGACATTAAGCAAAGGTCAAATGTCTTTCTTTCTCTATCCACAGAATTGGTTACATGAATCTCTTCAGGGTCAGGCTGTAGCCAGAGAAGTTTCTTATGGCTCCAATTTTTCTCCTGCTGGATGGGTGCCTTTATCCCACAGGTACAGCCAGGGAGGATTTGTAGGCCTTATGAGTTTTTCTCCCTACTTTTCACAAGAAATACTGTAATATAACATAGACTGGGCTTGTTAATTGAAAAGCAGCATGAACTATGTGCTCCTTCTCAACACAGAGTAAGGAAGCCATGCCTACCGGGCAGCAAATAAGGCTCGTGCTGCCAGCCCTTCCAGCAGACTGCCCAAACTATCTTACTGAAAATGAGCAGAGCAAAAGATGTTGCTATATTGGTTAACCCTGGCTGTAATTACAAAGACAAGATGATAATGAGTCACAGCCAGAAGCAACTTGAACAACCAATGGCTCATTTACAAAGTGCAGCTAACCCACAGTGTTACATATTAAGACAGCAGAAGGTCTGCTAAGCTGAAACCAAGATGAAGAAAAAGATGAGGAAAAAACAAATTCCAGCGGCAATTCCATCCATTCCTCTATTGTAGTAAGGATGGTGCAAACAGGGTTGAGAAACCAAGAGAAAGGAAATGTGTCCACAGTTATCTCCACTGAGCAGATCTGCAGCTCAAATATGGTACCCACTTGAGAAAGATTTTTCTGTGGAGTTTAGGAGCAAAGAATGCTAACCTTCTCCGGCTGCCAGTTCAAATCCTGGAGCTTTCCCTTATGAGCTGGCCAGCTGCTTTTCAGAGCCAAGTGTACTGCCAATCACAATTTAAAGCTATTCAAACTATTTGTGCCAGAACTATTTGTTGTTCAAAAGGAAGTCACGTGGTCCGAGAGCACATCGACTGTTTCTGAATGAATTCTGGAACAGCGAGAGGCATGGTACTGCTAAGAATATCATGTTGGTAGTTTGTGCCATCTGGTCATTTTTAAGAGCATAATAAAAACCAAGAACAGGATAATGGCAAAGAGTGTTTCAGAATCACGGTCAAAATTCTTGTTGGTATCATATCCAAAAGAATCGTTAAAGTTATATGCCAACACCAAATCAAAATTGTAAACAAGGAAATAAATGTATCAAATTGTCTAACACAAACTTGCATTTCTTTCTTTCAAACTCAAGACATAAATAGATATTTATTCTTCTTCGATCTGCACTCAGATTCATGCCACCATCTTATTTAGGAAGGTTTCGATTTTGAGGCTTTTCAAATGATCTCTCTGTCGTGTGACCTAAAATATGCATGGCAATCACTATCAACATGGTCATCCAAAGATGATGCAGAATGATGAAGAATGATTTGAAAATGAAAGTGAAACTATGTCACCAAGAGAATGATAAAAATAATAAACACCTTCCAAAATATCTAATAAAATACTGTACTGCCTAGGATGGAAAAATAGCTATGATATCAAAACCCAATATATAAACCAAGTCATCGTCAAGAAACACGCAAAAGTTCTAGCTATTGTGAAAGATTTTGTTGTGAATTTAGAATCCTGGACATTCTGGACACATGTAACAACAACGTATAAACCATTATGACATTATGTCGCAAAATCTGGACGTCGCATTGTAAGAACTGTGAACAAAGAACCCCACAAAATGGTGGCGTGCCAAGATGCAAAGAAATGGCATCAACAACATCACACAGAGTGCAACCCTGGAGAATTCCTGAAAGCCAATGTTATGGAAACCATCAGCGCCATTGCCAGAAAATGTGGTTGTGTTATAGTGTTAAAAATATTCATCTTTCTTGGGAAGACTTGGATCACAAAATAAATGTCAGAAATGAATTATTTGGGTATTAAAACCGAATAAGCAATGTATAAATTGATGTGAACTTTTCAAGGAAACACTAGAAAAATTAAACAAAGAAAACCAATCTTAACCCTAGAGGAAGTTAACAAAATCAAGAAATACCAATATAAATTGTATCTTTGCCACTGTGACCAACCCAGACTTCCATAAATGTTCATTTTTAAGGTCTACCAACTGTACCGAGTGATATCAGTATAAAATTATATGGAAGAACATTTCAGACAAAACTGAATAAATAAATGCAAAAGTAAATGTGACAATAACTGAAGAAAAATACCATGAATGTGAATGTAAATAAAAAGATTGTAATTTATTTATTTTTGTATATTTATGTACTTTTATTGAAAATATCCCTCCATATAACTAGGAAAGCCAGAAAATTAGCCATGGCCATAACTGAGAAGTCAAAAAACGTTTATCAAGAAAACCAACTTTGATGTTTGACGTGAAGTCAAAAAATCT
Organism: Polypterus bichir lapradei; assembly: GCA_026402145.1. Lineage (NCBI taxonomy): Eukaryota > Metazoa > Chordata > Cladistia > Polypteriformes > Polypteridae > Polypterus > Polypterus bichir. The sequence goes on along the minus strand of JANRMT010062839.1, from coordinate 8,860,844 downwards.
AAAAGATACCAGAAAAAGAGGGTCAACAGCCACACGAGTTTCACGTAACCAAAGCACAAACTAAAGATTTCGGTCATAGCTGAAAACAAAAGGGATCGTAACCAGAAAATCAAGAAGAACAGTAAGAAACTAGCACTAAGTATTTTAATGAATATCCACAAACTTTGACGATCTGGGACACATACGACATTGACCTTTATTCCCTTGACTCATTGATGTCATATGCCACACACTTCTTGTTGACCTCACCTAGCAACTTCTTGGCAACCAGACCAAACAAAATGCTTAAAATGGCTCCACCCATACCAAAATGGCACCATTGCAAAACATATAAAAAATAAAAGTTACCATTATGTTCCTTGGCCTCCCAAACTCCCCAAATGATAGCCTGGTTATTTATAAAGACTAAGGAACAACCTGTAAAATATTAATGATATAAATCCGATTTTGACATTTTGGAACTACATCACTGTCATGCAATTGAAACCATTTGCCAGCCACTTTAAGCCCTATGATTCCGGACTTTGCTATTCTAGAAAAATCCACTCCTATCAAGATAGAAAATGTTTTACCATGGAATGAATGCAATCTTTTACAATTGCTTGCTATTTGCTCTCATAAGGGACTCTATGGACATAAGCCATTTCTGGAAATTAAAAGAACTTCTACAACCTTTCCTAGACATTTTAAAGCACATTTCGTTAAGAATATTTGGTCGAGCACTTCACAGAGAATGTTTACTCAGGATGCAGTTCAACAGTAATATAGCACACCGTACTGAAGGTGTTTCTGGGTCAATATGAATTCTAGATGCTGAACAAGGTAGAAGCTTTCCATAATATTGTATAGGTGGTTCCAGGCACTTCAGAAAGATAAAACACGTCAGTTTGTACCTGAATTAGCCCAATTGGAGCGGTGACTAGTGTGTCCAAGATCAATTGTGGGGCCCATTTTGAATCAATTGGCAGCCTATCCAGGAGAAATGTCTTATGTCTGTGCCTGTTGCTGCTGGTATGTGGTCTGGCTACTGGCAAATTTGCGATGCTTACTCTTAGTTCTAGTACGCTGCAGTGTCAGCCGAAGTCAATGCTACTAGTCTGGATGTGAGCAGTTGATTCAAACATGTGTTGAAGTTTATTCCTACGTTTGAAAGATTTTAGTAAATTGTTGACTTCTTCCAAAATGTCACGGATTATTCTTCCTTTTTTTTCAAATGGCAAATGATAAGGGATGTGTAACGTATGTGACAAGTAATAAAAAGAGACCTGCCGGTAGCACTTTAAGTGCCCTTAATTACACTGTAACTGCTATGTAATTGCCTGTATAAGTACAGTGTAACTATGAGTTATTACTCCATGCATACTGTGTAATACAAAGTAACGTTATAGTTTATTACTCAGTTGTCATTGTTATTCCACAGTTTATATAATTACAATGTAACAATTTATCATTGATCCAAAAACAAGCGTATTTACATAGTTACATTGTAGCTGTACTTTCAAAATGTAATAAAAACATCAGGGTTTGTAACTACAACTATGTAACAGATGTTCCATGGTCTGGGCAATTGTAATGGAGAATTGCAGTGAAAACTGCAATGATATTTCAAGATCTTTTCTAAATGGTGAAAACACCTTTGCAAAATGGTTAACGCTTTTCCCAAAATCTAGAGGGTCACCTTCCTTGACATGTTTTGCTTAAACAGGCATTTGTCACATTCTTGTAGTTGTGTTACACTATTTATTGTTGAATTGTTTTGGGCTTATTATTATACCCATCCCTAACATAATACTGCCAAACTTGCATCATTCAATCAAGGTACACAGGGCCACAGAGCCATTCCAAGCATCACCGGACACAAGGCAGGAAACAGCCCAGGATGGGGAGCCATCCCATTACAAGGCCCACTGACAAACATACCAGCACTCACGCTCTTACACATATGGCCACGTAACCTAACCTACATGTCCCTGGGATATGGCAGTAAAACCCATGAAGAAGACATAGGGACACATGGGTATAACGTACAACTTTTTCACACAAATCCATCCATCCATTATCCAACCCACTATATCCTAACACAGGGTCACAGGGGTCTGCTGGGCAAAATTCCATCTCAGGATAATGGATCTGTGAGGCAAAAGTGTTAACTATTTTGCAAAGGTGTTATCACCATTTAAAACAGATCGTGAAATATCATCGAAAACCTTTCTAGTCATCACTGCAATTCTCCATTACAATTGCCCAGATCATGGAACCTCTATTACATAGTTGTAGTTACATGCCCTGATGTTTTTATTACATTTTGAAAGTACAGATACATCATAACTGTGTAAGTACACTTGTTTTTGGATCAGTGATAAATCGTTACGTTGTAATTATATAAATGTGAAATAACAATGACAACTGAGTAATTAACTATAACGTTATTTTGTATTACACAGTTAAGTACAGAGTAAAAACTCATAGTTACACTGTACTTATACAGGTAATTACATAGTAGCTACAGTGTAATTACGGACACTTAATGTAAAGTGTTACCGACCTGCCTAATGCATCATGCACACTTTAGGTCATCTTGCTCAAGACTTATTAATGATTACAATTTATTTTTCGTATACAGTAGTTATTCTCTTAAAAGCCTCCACGGTTTTGGTGTTAACAGTGGGATCCAAGAACTGGTCCAAGGCTAATTCTGGGAGAGAAATTAAAATACTCCAGTGTATAAAGGTAAGGTTTGGGAACAACTTTTTCTTAAAATGCTTCCCCTTACCCTTCTTATTGCTGCTAATGGCCTGGGCATCGGCCGTTGATCTGAGAGGCCCCGATTCCTGTTCAAGGATTCAACTCCAATTCAGACACTTATTTGTCAAAGGGCAGGTCACTCTTGGGGTGTGATTAATACTGTAGCCTGCATAGCACTGTCTGTACGCCATAAATTCACTGCTTTATTTGACAGAAGTGGTGTGATTCTAACCAAAAAGACAAGTCATCTAAATAAGATGGAAAATGAGTAAACATATTTGTTATAAGAGAACAAAAATGAAACCAACAATGCAGAGGATTTTTAGATTGGGAAAGCGGCTCAAACAAAGGCACAATCTACTGCAGCTTCCCGTCACATACCTGCAGGCAGCAGAAGGACACAGCTTGACCACTTCAGCTCAAGCAGAATAAGAGGTGCAGAAAATGAACAGGCACATTGATTTTGCAAGGTCAGAGCAAGGGCAAGAGGTTTGGCAATTAATCAAAGTAAATGACAACTTTCCTCTTTTTGCAACTCGCTCATTTGCTTTTGTTATTCATGGTGAATATTTGATCTATTTTTTTTTCTTCATGTTTCTCCTTATTTTCTGGGTAAGGAAGTAATAAAGCTGGAAATCCCCTGAGTTGATCTGCTCCGCCACACTGAGATTGAGCAAACATCTTTCTTGACCACTCATTCCATAACTAGAATATTATTTATTTTGCTCTTTCTTCAGTTTGTAATTCCCCTAGCTTTAGGCTCTTCCATAGTAAAGCAGAAAGTGCAACATAAGCAAAGTACAGTTCAATAAGACTCAGAGAGAGGCTAGCATCCATGCCTTATGCTGCTTGAGCTGGCAGAAGAATTTCAAATAAAGCTGTGCTGGGGGCAAAACTGACATCAACTTGCATGTTGACTGAGTAATATTTTGGAGCCAGTTCATCTGCTATTTCTAATTAATTAGTTCTCTCCAGAGATGAGTCGTTGTTTTATAGCTGTTGTAAATCTGGAGGCAGTAGTCTTAAGCATTTGCCAAGAAAAAGAGGCAGTTCAATGAGGTTGCAAGAGCTTGAAAAACACTCAAGCTCCACAAATCTGATCCATTATCAATATAGGCAAACAGCAACTCACCTGTATAATTATCCTGGAGAAAGAAATACGCCATAAATAAAAAAGAAATCTCACAGGTCATCCAACCAGAAGGCAACGCAGACAGCAATGGGCCACTAGAGGGCAGTAGAGTGACGAATGTGCTGTATCTTTACCTGAAGCCCTGAGGTTGGGTCCATGGAGGCCTTAATTCCAGGTAATCTACTGCTCTCTGGATCTGCTGTGCTGCAGGAATGGGAATAGTGCACACCTTCTGGGAAAATGGGATTATCATTCAAATACATGTCCATTGTTTGTTTCCTCCTAGCTAGTCACGGTCACCAAAGGTATAACCCAAAGTTAACTTTCGGATTAAAATTTTAATATAGGTGGATTTGATTGTAGAAACTTTAATATGTTGCACATTAATAAAACTCTTTTTCAATTACACATAAAAAAACAATAAAAAAGTAAATACAATACAGCTCTAAATTTAGCTGGAAAAATGAACAACTTTGCTTCACTGATGTGAGTGCTTTTGTTAGACTTGAATTCATCCATTATAATAATACCGCTATTTGCTGAAGGGGCGTGCGTGGGAGTTAATGTAATCAGACAAGCATTTTGAAACCAGTTGTGACAACTGGAACCAATCCAAGCCCACTTTTTGTAATCGCATGATCTGTTTGATTTGGAATACAAAACTTTTGATGTGTCTACTGAGGAATACGTCCTAGCGTACAGGAGGGCCATCTGAGGGCATATTAGGGCAACCCAGAAAAGAAATTGAGTAAACACTCTTACAGACGGGGAATTCTTAAACTGAAATGTGAAGCACTGACAGCTCTAGAGTTCAGTTCCTTCACCAATGCGGCAATATGTGGCTATCTCAGCAATGGGCTTATAGATTATTATCTAAAGTTGTGCCTGATCGGAGGAGAAAGATAACAAGTGGAAAGTGAAGATGAGAAGTAAATCTTGGCTTTGGAAGTAACACTGCATATAATCAACAAATAACTTCCTAATCATTTTTTTTTTTATATTTTCTTTCATGAAAATCAAAAACCATTCCATACATGCAAGTCAAGTTTAACAAAACTGGTTGGAAACAAATCGACCCGACCCATGAGAAAGAGAGCTAGGTCAGCAGAGTAGCACTTTCATAATAGTAAAAATATGTAAATAAATAAATGAAAAAGAATAGAAAAAGAGGGGAGAGAATCCACTTCCTCAATTTAATGCTTATTCTAAAATATTATTGATTAAATCCTGCCAGGTTTTGAGAACGTTTTGCACAGATCCTCTAAGTGAGAATTTGATTTTTTTCCAATTTTAGATAAAATATAACATGAGCTACCACTGACTTAACAGAGGAGAGTTAGGATTCTTCTAGTTGAGCAAAATAAGTCTACGTGTCAATAGTGAAGTAAAGGTAATTACAGTTTGTTTGTCCTTCTCCACTGTAAGCCCCTCTGTGAGTCCACCCAACACAGCTGTTAATGGGTTAGGGGGGATTGTGACACCAAGGCTGTCTGAGAGGCATTTAAAATTTTTCGTCCAGAATGGTGTTAATTTGGTGCAGGCCCAAACATGTGACCCAGTGAGGCCGGAGCTCGATTGCAGCGTTCGCAGGGTTGGATCTTGCCCAGGAAACATTTTGGACAATTTTAAACGAGAGAGATGCACCCGATATATAATTTTGAGTTGAATAATTGCATGCTTTGCCCATATGAAGCTCGTGTGAATTCTCTGCATTTCTACCTTCCACTCCTTTTCTGAGATGTTGAGTGAGAGATCCTTTCCCACTGTACTCTGGGATCTTTGAAAGGCAGGGACAGTAAAATGTTTCATATATTACAGAAATGCTGTTTGAGTCCACAAGACTGATTAAAATTTCTTCTGGTATAGAGGTAGGTGGGAGGTGAGGGAAATTGGATAGGTTTTGTTTAACAAAGTTTCTAATTTGGCGGCAGTGAAAGAAATGTGTTGCTGGAAAGTTAAATTTAGAGTACAATTATTCATAGGATGTGAAGATGTTGTCTATATAAATATTTCTGATTTAATCCCAAATGTTTTCCAGATATTAAAAACTGCATACATTTGAGAGGGTGGAAAAAGGAGGGTATCGTGCAGAGGTGCCGCAGATAAAAGCTTCTCTGTCTTGAAGTACTTCCTACATTGGTTCCATATTCTGAGTGAATGAAGCACAATTGGGTTGTTAGTGATGATGACTTGTATTGGGATACAAAGCAAGGAATATAAAGAAGTACTACAGGATTTTATTTCTATTGCGGACCAAGCATGTGTGTGTTCATCTGTTTGTGTCCATGTTCAGGTTTTTATAGTTTGTGTATTCGCCGCCCAGTAATAAAATTGAAAGGTAGGTAGAGCCATGCCACCTTCTTCCTTAGGTCTTTGTAGGGTCACCTTTTGGATAACTTCATAATCAAACTAGAAAAAAGATAAAAAAAGAACACAGGAAGAAAAAAAAGACAAAACCTAACAAAACAAAATTCAACCCCTACCCAAGAGCATGGGCAAAAATAGCAAAAAAAATGGGAAAATATTCTTTTACCTCAATATAAATGCTTCCAAAGTTTTATTAATTAAATCTTGCCATATTATAAAAAAAAAGTTTTGAACAGTGAGAATTTGAATTTTTCCAGCTTCCAATAGTATAGAACAACAGTTACCCAGTGACTTATGAAAGGTGAGTTTGGATTCTTCCAGTTAATCAGGATAAGCCTACGCGTTAATAGGGGGGTGTAAGCCATTACAATCAATGTGTTCTTCTCCACTATAAGCCCATCTAGGAGTCCACCAAACACAGTTGTTTATGGGTTACGAGTGACTGTGACGTCAAGGCTGTGTCTGATAAGTATTCAAACATTTTTTGTCGAAAATGATGTTCATTTGGTGCACTCAAAAAGCATGTGGCCTAGTGAGGCTGGAGCTCGATTGCAACGTTTGCAGGTTGGATCTTCACCTGGATACACGTTGCACAATTTTAAATGAGATAGATGTGCTTGATGAAAGATTTTAAATTGAATTATTGAATGTTTTGTGCATATAGAGATGGAGTGAATTTTATATACAGCTGCCTTCCACTCCTTTTCTGAGATATTAATTAAAAGATCCTTTACCCACTCGATCTTTGAAAGGAAGAAACTTTGAGATGTTTTTCTATATTGTTGAGATGTTGTCCATAAAATTTTTGATTTGAAATTAGTGGAAAATTTGTGTTGCTGGAAATTTGAATTAGAAGCATAATTATTCATAAGATCCAAAACTTAATCCATATATAAGTTGTGGCGAGTCGCTTGGGCTGCGACCCGGCTGGGACACCTGGAAGGACCGGCAGGTGGCATGTATGTCCTCCGGGCCACGAGGGGGCAACCGCCCTGGATCAGAGGAGGACCACGGGTGAAGAGCAAGGAGGCTCAAGTCTATTGGGGCCCGTGGCCACCGCCAGGGGGCACCCTGAATCTCAGAGGGCCCGGGATTGATTTACTTCCGCCACACCCGGAAAGATGGAGGAGGATCCCTCCAGGGACACCTGGAGTGCTTCAGAGCGCTCTCCTGACACTTCTGCCACACCAGGAAGTGTCATCAGAGGGAGCACCTGGAGCACATCCGGGTGAGAATAAAAGGGCCCGCCTTCCTCCAGTCTGGGAGCTAGAGTCAGGAGTGGGAGCGGGAGAAGGCTCCTGTGGAGAGAGGAAAGGCGATCCAAGGACAGATAGAGAAGCACGGAGGAGTTTGGTGATTGGTGTGAGGAGCACAGTGTGCTGTGCGGGACTGTTGTGTTGTGCAGAGAGAGAGAACTGTGAATAAAAACATGTTTTTTTAAAGATGCGGTGTCTCTCTGGTGGCGTTCAGGCATGTCTCACAAAGTGTATTAATCCTGAGAATTTTACAAAGATTAAATGTGTAGGTTTAAGAGGGTTGATAAAGGTGATAATCATGTAGAGGAGCAACAAACTAAAGCTTCTCTGCTTTGAACTGTGACCTGCTTTATTTCCAAATTCCGAAAAGAAATTCTAAATGGAACAGTGAGCTTTCAAGTGTGAGTGAACAGTTGCTAAAAGAAACAGAAAAATGGGGGTAGCATGTTTAGACCGTACACACCAAAAGATTTTCTAAGCTGGCATTTGGTGTTTTCTGATGATGACTTCAGAGTATATTTGTTATCGTTTTGGGGTGTTAAATGCCCTATAAGCAGCCACAACTGGAGCAGACACTCAAAGAACAGTAATCCACTACTATTTACCTCTCTCAAATTGTAACAGTGCTGCTTTACTCATTGCTTCATGGAAAAAATAATAACATTACAAATGACTTTACTTTCTAAAAATTGGGTGAATATGAACCAGTTAGAAAATACAAGAAGGACCTTTCACTATTTTAATAAGGAGAATATAACCAACCACAGTGAACGTGAATTTTTCAGCTAAACAAGTGAACTACATGATTTACATTTGCACTGTGCCATTTCAAATATATGAATCAGCATGTAGAGGCTTTTAGATCACAACAAGAATTCTAAAATTCTGTACTCTTTTTAATAATTCAAAATTAAAATGACTTACCCACTCATGGAGTTGTTAAACCTTAGAATTACTGCTACTGTATGGGCCAGCAGACAAAAGGACTTAGAGACCGGGTGAGACCATCTTCTGCATTGTTTAACATGACAAATACACCCGCGTCTCTCTCTGTCTCTGCTGTCTCCATATTGGGAGACCTGCCTGTCCCCCGATACACTGGCCAAAAGTCCTGTCTTCAATGTGAAAGGGCTTCCATGTTGTGGGCTATTTTCGTTTAACTGGAAGAACCAATTTAACAATATTTTAGCACAAAATGCATGTATTTTGCAAATTTGGAGTATACAACTAGATGACTGGACATGGATTCTGCAATACAAGCTATGTGAGAGTTTTTCATGGATGTTTTGATATTGTTTGCTGTGGTTCAGTGTTGCTCACTATCACCTTCCATTAAACCAGCGTTTCTTTACCTTTAAGTATTTGCCACCCGAGTTTTCATAACAGTTTTAATCGCGCCCCCCTAACATTTTTTTGAAATGTAGATGCATATTTTATTATACCTACTTAACTTTTATCAACATTTATCTAACTCTATATTTATTGTTCTAGTATCAGAATGTAGTTTAAGTTAATTTGTTTTGGTTTCAACAGATGTTTTTTTCATATTTTTGATTCTTGTTTTCTTTTTTTTCACATCTTCGCGCCCCCCCCTTTTTGTTACTTCGCGACCCCCTAGAAGGGCCGCCCCACAGGTTGAGAACCACTGCATTAAAACATAAACCTTGTTGGCTCCATTTAGCATGAAAACATGAGATTAAAAAGTTTTCTTGCTACAAACCACATGGGATAAAGTACCATTTTAAGTAAGTAAGTACTCCTTTAATGTTTGTCACGTCAAAGCACATTATAATAACAGTCTGGTGATGTGAATTATTATGTGCGTGAGTCATCGTCTAGCTAGTTTGGCTGAATTTCAATCTTTTATCAAAGGTGTCATCGTTTCTCACTTTCTCTAAAATGTTGTGTACAGATGGGTCAGAGTTGCTGCAGATCAACCCAAGTTCTCCCATTGAGTTTTCTTTTATAATTCTTGACATTTGCATGGAAAGTTGTGTACATTGTGGACTAAGCCCCGGACAGAGACAGGTAGACATGTTCTTAATCACACCCACACGTTTATTTACAACTATTTACAATTGATAAAGTGCCACACAACCCTCAAGACTCCCCAAAGTCCAGGCCTCACACTGCCTCTTTGCTTCAGGCCGCCTCCTTGTCTCCTCCAGAGACTTCGTCCTTCCTTCTCTCCCGACTCCAGCCTTGAATGAAGGGAGGCTGTCCCTTTTATAGTCACCTGGATGTGCTCCAGGTGTCTTCCAGTAACCTTCCGCTGACACGCCCCCGTGTGGCGGAAGCACTGGCTGTGTACCCGGAAGCACTCCGGGTGTCCCCGATCCTCTTCCCCCCAGCACTTCCGGGTGTGGCGGAAGTGCTGAGGTCCAGGGCTCTCTAGGCATTGGGGTGCCACCTGGCGGTGACTACAGGCCCCTACAGGGTTGAGCTTCCAAACTCTCTACCCGTGGTCCTCCTGGGTGTCCTGGCTGGGTAGCAGCCCCAGCCATTCCCCACAACATATATTTCGCTCTCTTTTTGCCTGTACACAGGTTTTATAAAAATGACCCCTGCAAGAGGTTACGTGATGCCACGTGATTCCTACGTAGGACCCCAACTCTTTAATGTCTCCTTGTTTATCTTTTTACCTTAGACTGGTGAGGAACCGTGAACTATGAATTTTGGACTGATAAATATTTCCAGTCTTTGGCACCTGATCTGAGATTTGAGGACCTCCTCTCCATTTACTGGCTGCATTGTGGGCCGATCAAGCCTTAAGTGTTAATGGATGCCTACTTCTTTAAAAACACATCAGACGCTTGAGTGTACAATGGAACCTGTTTCCACCAGGGGGCAGCTCACTGGGATTTTAACTCTGAAAGTGATTCCAGGATGCACCTGGTGGTGAACCTTTTCAAAGTTAATAAGGCTAGCGGTAGGTAAATGTAGCAACAGCTTGCTGGCAGGAGGGTACTGTGGTCAGTGTGGTGGAGGTCAGACTGAGTTAATTATGGTTTGTTACTGTTGTCACATGGCTATGGTACCTAATTTGTAAAGGCACTCCTTTACATTTGTGTACATTGTATATCCATTTTATCACAGCCAGCCAGGCAACATTGTTTAAATGAAAAGAAATCAAAGGTATTGTGGCTTGCCACAGTAGAAAGAATAGCCGGCCAGTCCAGCTTTTCTAACAAAGCTTCTATTTTACAAACAAGTAAAAGATTAGGCTTCAGGTAGCTCAGGAGCTCCTTTCACATCCAAGAAAAAATCCAAATGAGACACGGTGCTCCAGGCACGCCCCTTTTTATTGCATCCCTGGTGGAAGGGGTGGAGCTTCTTCTGGGCTCTGGAGGAGGGGTCTGTGGCTCTTCTCAGTGCTGCACATGGAAGAGAGAGAATGGTGAGTGACTGCATCTCCACCTGGTCTGGGATGGAACTGGTTACCTTGGTTAAGCCCCGAAGGTGATCCCCAGGTGTGCCTGGGTAACAATATGTCTTAACCCTCACGACCGTATGCAAAAAGAAAACAGAAAATACTGGTTATATGTTGATTCATATTGAATACAGATATTTCCTGCAGAAGGTAGCATGAAAAAAGAAAAGTTCCTTGAAGCTGCTTTGTCATTGCCATTTATAGCACACACCATTTAACTCTCTTGCCTTGTGAGCTGAGCTACGTTTTAATTCTTACAAGTTCATCTGAAGACAGCATGGTGGAGCTGGATGTTACACTGCTGTTTCACAGCATTGGGATACTGGATCTTTTATCATCTGGGGGCTTCGGTTTCGGTGTTGACGTGGGTTTCCTATTGGAGCACTTCTTTCCTCACACAACTCAAAGAAAGCCTTTCAGGAGGATTGGCAGCTCTAAAGTAGCCTGATGTGTGTCGAGTGCAAAGAGATGTATAGATTAAAATCGCTAAATTAAAATAAAATACAAAAAACAGTTCATTTACAAATACAAGCTGAATAATTATTAAAGAGAAGGCCTGCAATGAAAATCTCCACCTAGGACTGTGGGGTCCCACAACTGCCTTGTGTGAAATCGGGGGCTTGTGCATTTCTGAAGAATTGTCATTTATGTTGGGGTCAGCAGGTGGCAGCACCATATAAGGCAGATAGAGGGTCTCATATTCATGTAACTCCTGTCCTGATTTGACAAACCCATCTCTGCAAAATTGCAGATTTTAACTCATTAAAAGTCTTATTGCTTGTGGATGGAAAAATGAATTGCAACATATTACTAAACAAGACAGTCTGCTTGGCCAGGAAGAGCAGGAACAGAAGCAGTTTGGCAAAGTAGCACATGCTTTGTTGCCAGTCACAATGTCTAGTTATGAATATCTGAATACTGAAAACTGACTGCTTTGTTAAAAAAATACACTTGAATATTTAAAGAGAAGGAAAAAGTCTTACTTTACGTACAACGGGAGGGTTACCTGGGGCTGGAGACGAAGAAGGCCTTTAAAGGCTCTCCAGTGCCAGGAGCAGGAGACTAGGGGATGCAGGGTGAGACACATTATAGTCAGACGTTTCCATTTGTACTCCATGTGTGCGGAATCACCATGTGACCCAGTGTTCTGACTCAAAAGGAGACAGTTGTTTTATTGAAGAGGGTCGGGAGATGAGATGTACAGCAAAAATCAGGCCGATTTTGTTACCAAAAGTCCATCCTATGTGCTGTCAAGTTTTAAATGCCAGCCAAAGTCCTTAATGCTAAGTCCTTAACCAGAAACATTTTTTATTGCAAGAACCACTCACCAACACCATTTTTATTCAAATCTCAGACATGCCAGGATTGCATGTGCCGACCTTAATACTATCAATCTGTTGCCATCACATTTTGTGTGTTTACAGGTGCTTCTGGGATAGATTGCCATGGTAATAATGAAATGTGATTGCTCCAAAATGGCAGTACAAAACAAAATGGTGTCACGGAATAATAATAAACAAATAAAATTTTAAAAATTTGAATTCTTAGGGTAGAAAAAGAACTAGTTAGCCGCATATATTGTGAATAGTGATCAAAATAGGTTACAAAAAATGAAATAAAATGCCAAATTGCCGTAAATACTCGTGGAAAATTTCTCCCGTGGATATGTCGAGGCTTGATTTTATCGTGTAATTTCTGGTATTTTCTAATGTCGGTCGTATAAGTCGAATGTGGAAAACTCATGCTATTGATACAAGAGATTATAATATGCAAACGCCCACCTGAGAAAGTAACCACGGAGCACACAGCCATTTTTTTCTATTTATTTTGCCTACACGGTAATACCTGAACTATTCGGAAGCGATGTTTGCACTGTTTGTGTTTTTTGTATCTCACACCCTCATACACCTTTATCGTAAGAGCATCCCTTATCTACGATGGAGCATTTGATCAGAAGAAAATATGAAACTGGTTTTAAATGAAATGTCGTTGAAGTAGCGAAAGAAATTGGTTACTGCACTGCTGCAACCAAATTTGATGCGAGATTGGAGGAGGGAAGAAGATGTATAAAGGAAAAAATTTAAGTGTCACATTTTTGAACAGGCGTATAAGTCAGGGTCTGATTTTATGATCGATTTTTCAGGTTTCAAGACCCAATTTATACATGAGTATATACGGTATAATACCCAGCACACCTACACAACACCTCAGCGGCCAGGATTTTATGGTATTGTAAAATGCAGAACCCCCATAAATTATGAACCATTTAGTAAAAATTTTAAATGAGAGTCAAATCATAAGAGTAAACGGCTTAGGTTGGTCAAGGACAGGCCTTTTCAGTTTCATTGAAGTATTAATCCACAAGCTATGATAGCTAAGAGAAGTCTTGTTATATTTATTGTCAAATAGGAGAACAAAAATTGTAAAAGAAAATCCTTATCAAACTTAATAGCCAAATAAATTAATTTATTAAATAGTTATATTAAATGACTATTAATATTATTCAAATTTAACAATAAATGCCAAATTAAGAAATTAACTCAACAATGATATGCAACAAAGGATAAAAAGGAAATAACCAAGCAATTAATCAAAAACTTAAAGAGCAGAAAACAAAAAATTACTTAGAGATTAGCAAAAGAAAGATAACAGACTAAAGTAAAGTAAGAAAAAATCAGAAAAGGGAACATTGTTCAAGAAATCAAATAATTGGTGAGAGGCAATAATCTAACTATAAGCTAGTAAGAAAGGTACCTAAGCCAAAAGTTAGAAATTCAAAATCACAATCCCAAAGCAATGATTACAGTGAACAAGTATCAAAAACAAAAGGTCTCAAAAGAGACACGGCCAAAAACAAATAAATGATCAAATACTAAGTGAACACCAGAGAGGAGCCACCAGCACAGCAGCTAATGGCACTGCCAAACAGTAGAGGCTCTTATAGTCCTCTCAGGTAACTGCAGCCTTAGTGACCATGGAGCGTCAGAGACAAAGCAGTAAATCAGTCGTCACTGCTGCACACAGATATTAGGGTGACAAGCACAAAACAAAACTAAAACAAGATAAAAGAAAGGGAGTGGGGGAAAATTGCAAAAAGAAGAGACATTGCTCCAGTCCTAACACTTCTACATTAACTTGATTAGTATATCTAAGTGAATGTGGTGAGACTGGATGGTGATGGGCAGTAAGGAAAGTAGGATAGCTACTGTCCTTTATGCTGGATGTTTTTATTGATGTTGTACTTGTATGAGCTTCACCAACTTAAATTTCATGTAACTGACACTGACTGCTATGGCGATAAAATACTTACTACTTTGCTACCATGTTTTCATTCCTATGTACGTATATTATCATTACAATTCTAGGAATGGGTTACAGGTTTTATAACATCTTTGTTCATCCATTTTGGATTTTTCTTGTTTTCATTTTGTTTCTATTTGGAGCATATTTATTTTGAAAATGAATCAATATGGTCCAGAAATGAGACCATTTATTTTTATTGTGATTCCAGTATATCTTCATTTCCAGTAAATACATGTTGTCAACCTCATAAGCATGGTGTCTGGTGCCTGCAGGGTCATCAGAGGAATGACACGGGTATTCGTGCATTCTCCACTTCCTGCCTCAGAGCCTTGATGTCACTTCTGGGCAATCCAAGACCTGTCCCTTCTGATATCCCAAAGACCTCAGCGCAGGAATTGAATGTGAATCACACCTTGGTACTCACTTCTACTAAGCGCTACCGTTATCTCACGGTAATTAAATAAGGAACCCCCAACTGTTCTCACATCTCTGATTTTTTCACTATTTTTCCACAGAGTTATACTTTTGGTTTCTTCTCTAAGACTGCATTCAATATCATTGTGCGGACCTGTAAGAAGAAGAGATTTTTTAGGCTTCCCAAATAAGATTCATCATTCAGTCTCCTTTCCTCTACAGTAAAGCGTTTTATTCCACAGATGCCAAAGTGTTTGTGCAGGATTGCTGTCTTCTTCTTTTAGCCTTTATAACTTTCTCCTTTCACTAGTTATCTAATTTCTAATATTCATAGTGTTGACAGAGTATAAATTTTACAAAGCTGTATATTAAGGAAGGCCAGCAAAGCAGATACAGACTGAACGTTAAATTAAAAGCAAAAAAGGATGTGCGTAAGCCAAATTTTTTTTACATTCAGCAAACGTGGGAAGTAGGAGAACATTAATGGGATCAAAGTGGAGGCTTGCCATGCCAAACACTAAAAATAACAAACATCCCTTTTTTTCTTGGATGGGGGGGCACTTTCTGAATTACTCTATTTAATTGGCTTTTTGCTTAATTGTACGTCAAGATTAATGAATACATCAGGAATGAGGCCATTAGGCTTCACTCCCTGAGTGATCTAATGTAGCACCTTGACTGATGGCTGCCTCCTCAGTGTTTAGGCCCCAGAAGCTTTTACAGAAAATTGACAGCTGACATATTCTGAGTAAGAAAGAAAAAATGTCAATGGCCTACAGTGCAAGAAATAGCAAACAACTTAGTTTGATACAGCACCTTAAAAATCAACATTCAAAGGTCGAATAGAAAAAAAAATGCACTTTGAATTTTATTTTATTAAACATTGCTCTCGAGAGTGCGTCACAAAAAGAGCGCGTCATGAACACAGAAGCCTCGATACCAAAGCGGGAAGTCCACGTGCCCTGGCAGCTGCAGCTGCTGCCTACTTGTTTTTGGCTTTACATGGCAAGTGTCACTAAACTGTGACCTGGGTACACAAGAATGAAGATGTCTCTCTGATAAAGAAAATGTACTCCTCAATTGAGAAACTTGCTGCCTCCATTAAGTAGCAATCAACGCTATTGACTGAAATATCATCTGCAGCAGAAACTTGAATAATTGAGCTGATTAACAATAAACCGAAAACAAGGCCTCCAGATTGCAAAAACCAACGTACGATAACCAAGCAAAGTAGTTTCAATAGGAAGTTTTACATGAATAAACTCACTTCTGTTCTCTATGCATTAAAGAGGGCAACATGAGGTGTCTGACAAATCAATGAAGGAAAGGCATTACTCTGCTGCATGTTGCTGCTTAAATGGCCCTAGCAATTCTGAGTGCATGCTTAGCTCCAAGTGTGTTTACAAAGGTGCCAGATGTTCGATTTTCTAAAGGTGCCAGTAATTGTTTGTATTTGCCCGTGAGTCTTTCTGATTGTCACTGTAATTTGATGTGCATGTGTAGATGAAATGTGTTTGTTAGCAGAGGGTCAATATCCATAGGGGCTCCAGGACCATATCTCTTATTTTGGACAGCAGAATAATCCATTAAGTACTTATTTTTACATTATAAATAACCCAGCTGCACACCGAAAAACCTGGTCAAAATTTCTCTTGTCTTAAAAAAGTACAATGTAGTAGCAAAAAGCAATTACAAATAAAAATCCTTCGTAATCATATTAAAGTAGAAAGGGCAGAGCAGACTGCTCCTGCTAAATTGAAACTGATGCTGTTTCAGGCTGGAGGGACAGAGAAGATTTTCAGGTTGGTTGACTCACCTTCTTCGCTTGGGGCTCACAGGCACACACTGATGCCATCTTAATTTGCTTCTTGAAAGTAATCAGCAATAGACAAAGAAAGCAACACAATATCGTACATGTGAACATAACAGCAAATTCTAACAGCAGCTTTTATCTGCGTTACTTGTTGAGTTTGACCCACTCTCAGATGTGGCCCTCTTATCTTTGTCATTTCCTTGTCTCTTTGACAGGCCGCACTGCTTCAATAAGCTGATTTTCTTTGTATATTCTTCATGGCAGCTTGTTATACGCCGTAAGAAGACACAAGAAACATCAAAAAGAGTTGGGACACTGTAGTGATCCCCATACAGTGGTACCTCTGGTAATTCATTCCAAAACTCTGGACACGACCGAACGTAATTTCCCCCATAAGATTGTATGTAAATACAATTAATCCATTCCAGACCGTATGAACTTTATGTAAATATATATTTTTTAAGCACAAAAATAGTTAATTATACCATAGAGTGCACAGTGTAATAGTAAACTAAATCTAAAAACATTGAATAACACTGAGAAAACCTTGAACAACAGAGAAAACTAACATTGCAAGAGTTTCGCGCTTGACCCTTACGAACCTCTTGTTTTATGAGTTTTAAGCACAGGGGAAAAAAATTAAATGCCACTTCTCTTGTGAAACTTTTCAAACTATTCTCTAATGATTTTAAATTCCTCACCTTCGCCACTTGAAGAAGTATTTTTTTTCAATAAATCACCATGAATCTTCCTGGCTTTCTCGCATATGATCGCCTCGCTTACGCTATCCCCTGCAAGTTGCTTCTCGTTCAACCACACTAGCAACAGTTTTTCCTCCTCTTCCAGCACTTGAGGCCTCTGCTTGGTTAACATTGTAACTCCTTTTGCAACATCAGCTGCTTTGTTAGGCCCTGTATACGCAAACAAAAGAAAATGGCAAACAGAGAATGGGAAATCATTGGCATGTACGAACACGTGTAGGGAAACTGGCTGCCAGTGCTTTTGTTCACAACCAGAGCATGTGGTTGTGAACAGATGCAAAATTCTGGCAAATTTTTGATCGTAACCCGATTTGTATGTGTTCGGAAATGTTTGTGACCAGAGGTTCTACTGTAGATTGTAATAGGCAAAACAGAAACAGAAAAAAGATTGTGATATTCAAAGTTGTCTTGTTCACAAGCGAGCCTTCTTCATACTGCCCCAGAATGGCGTTAGAGTCGATTATGACGTCTGCAAGCCGGAAGGGGTGGGTTCAAGAGGGCAGAAACCAGAAATGATGTCAGAGATGGAAGATATGTCAGTCATTCTTTCCTCAGAGAGGAAAACAGACATTAGACAACAGCACCACCCTATGGCTTGGAGTGTAACAGTTATTAAATGAACCCTGAAGTTGTCTCCTGGATAAACATGTGTGACAACGCTCATTTTGTGAAATGCAACTGGCAAGCCGAGAGCTTTGCAAATTCACAGCAGAGCTTGGGTCAATTTATGAATCTTCTTCTTCTTTCGGCTGCTCCTGTTAGAGGTTGCCACAGCGGATCATATTCTTCCATATCTTTCTGTCCTCTAGATCTTGTTCTGTTACACCCATCACCTGCATGTCCTCTCTCACCACATCCATAACCCTTCGCTTAGGCCTTCCTCTTTTCCTCTTCCCTGGCAGCTCTATTCTTAGCATCCTTCTCCCAATATACTCAGCATCTCTTCTCTGTACATGTCCAAACCAACTCAATCTCACCTCTCTGACTTTGTCTCCCAACCATCCAACCTGAGCTAACCCTCTAACGTACTCATTTCTAATCCTATCCATCCTCGTCACACCCAGTGCAAATCTTAGCATCTTTAACTCTGCTCCCTCCAGCTCTGTCTCCTGGTCAGTGCCACCGTCTCCAACCCATATAACATAGCTGGTCTCAGTACCATCCTGTAGACCTTCCCTTTCACTCTTGCTGATACCCGTCTGTCACAAATTACTCCTGACACTCTTCTCCACCCATTCCATCCTGCCTGCACTTGCTTTTTCACCTCTCTTCCACAATCCCCATTACTCTGTACTGTTGATCCCAAGTATTTCAACTCATCCACCTTCGCCAACTCTACTCCCTGCATCCTCACCATTCCACTGACCTCCCTCTCATTTACACACATGTATTCTGTCTTGTTCCTACTGTCCTTCATTCCTCTCCTCTCTAGAGCATATCTCCATCTCTCCAGGGTCCTCTCAACCTGCTCCCTACTCTCCTACAGATCACAATGTCATCAGCAAACATCATAGTCTACGGGAACTCCTGTCTAATCTCATCTGTCAACCTGTCCATCACCACTGCAAATAAGAAAGGGCTCAGAACCGATCCCTGATGTAATCCCACCTCCAACTTGAAAGCATCCATCACTCCTACCGCAGACCTCACCACAGTCACACTTCCCTCGTATATATCCTGTACAACTCTTACGTACTTCTCTGCCACTGCCGACTTCCTCATACAATACCACAGCTCCTCTCTAGGCACCCTGT
The DNA here is from genome assembly GCA_026402145.1 of Polypterus bichir lapradei. Lineage (NCBI taxonomy): Eukaryota > Metazoa > Chordata > Cladistia > Polypteriformes > Polypteridae > Polypterus > Polypterus bichir. The sequence goes on along the minus strand of JANRMT010062839.1, from coordinate 8,841,869 downwards.
CATATGCTTTCTCGAGGTCCACAAAGACACAGTGCAACTCCTTCTGGCCTTCCCTAAACTTCTCCATCAACATCCTCAGAGCAAACATTGCATCTGTGGTGGTGCTCTTTCTTGGCATGAAACCATACTGGATTTGATCTAAGCAGATCTGAAAATGAATGTATGAGTGAATGAATATTTCAAAGAGCATATGATCACAAGGTGCTCTCTTGGTAAAATATGTGATGAACATTTTGTAATTAACAATTTTTAATAAATATGTTACACTGGCCTGGGTAATGTGTACACTAACTTTTCCAGAAACCATTATGTATTGTTGTTGTGGAGTGAGATCTTGCATATAAGTTGATAAATATGTTGTATGTCTTTATTTGGAAGTCTTTCAAAGCCAATATAATATTAGTATTTCAAAGGGCTTGTTTTATTTCACTCATGAGAACAGCAATGCTTTGATGTCTAACTAACCAACCCCCAGGTATATAGGACTGACTCAGGGTGTGAAATTGATTGCTGGGTTTGAGGGGTGCTCCTCAAACTAGTTTGGTAAGGAATTTTCTTCTGGATATTCTTATAAGTCAATCCCCATAGGAAACCATACAGCTGGCAAGCCCCTGGTAGAGAAATGGCATCCACTACTTGAGGGCAGGTGTGAAAAGGCAGTGTGTGCACCCATTGGTCTGAGGAATGGCTGTTTGGGATTGGTTTTGAATCAGAGGCCATTCTGTACCCTGATACCCTATTGGCCTAAAGATTTGGACAGGAATGTATAAAGTTGGTCGCTTTACCCCTCCTTCTCTCTCTCACACACACCATGTCCTTGAAGAGAACACAATCTGGACAAAAAGAGGAGCAAACTTGGCAGCCATATTGAGACAGGCATGCAGCCTGTCCTGAAGAAAACTGGCTAGAAATGACGACTTGACCAGAGACGTTTGAATAACTACAAATGTGTGTGCCGCCTGAAACTACACATCTAGCATTTATCAGGTTGTGTGGTTGCCAACATACTTTACTTATTGTTATTATTTTATGAATAATAATACATTATTTAAAGATGTAATGTAACTCCTGCTTGTCATTTTACTCTACGTAATTGCCTGAGGTTATAGATTTAGAAGGGAAGGTGAGGAAAAGTTATAAAGTAGAATGCCTTATAAACAGTGATACATCTATGGGATCAGCGGCATTCTGACAAAGGCTACACAATAAAGAGTACGAAAAGGGAAAGTAGAGTAATTTAGGACTCTACCAAGACAAAACAATTGTTGATTTAAAGACAGAAGTATTCAATGCACATTCTCAAAAAACTTCCACATTTATTTCTGTTTTTTTTATTAATTGAAAGTAAAAATACAAGGCTATTAGTAAATGTTTTGTATGGTATGTGTTTCACTTCCTCTTGGAAAGCCACAGATTATAGCATTGGTTTCAGTTCTCCTTGTTACCTGAATATCTTTTTTCTGTGATGTGAGAAACAGAAGTGATTCTCTAAAAATAGAAGCAAAGAAATTAAATAATGCTTTCAGTGAATATATTCCGACTTCCAGCAGGCTAGTTGTGAGACAAAACATCATTGCTGCTCATAGGGTCATTAGGTGAAGCATTTATGGCTCCTGGTGCTTGAATTTCTTTTGCCAGATCTCGTACTAAAGTTTAATCCTGGGCCTAAACCCAGTGTCTTCTGCTTTCTCGTATTCTTCTTCTTCTTCATATTGCTCTTCCAAAATGAACACTCTCTAAAGGAGTCTACGCTACTTTACCGCACTAGAGTTCCCTTACTTTCAGTTGATCGCTCTGTATTCACAATAAATTGTTCTCTGTTCCTGATGTCCAAGGCCCTCCTAATCTATGTCAATACTACAATCTTATTTCTTTTTTGTACTACAGTTTTAATTTGCAGTCCTGTTTGTGCCCAGTGTTAATGGTGTCACAGAAAATAAAGATTGAGTGACTCATCTTGGCTGGTTTTGCTGTTTGCTTTTCGAGCAGTGTGCTTCACTTGAAGCCAAAGGATTTGCATTTAAGCTGTTTGTTTAAATCGTTTTACTCGGGTATCCAGATAGTTGCCAAATTCTGGTCAGTTATGATATATTGGTCCACACATAGCATTCTGAACATGTTATTTCAAATCTGTTGATTGATGTCTATTTGAAAGGTTGTTGGCTTCAGAGCACTTCTGTTTCTTGACATATTTGGCACACTTTCTTCAGTTGTTTTCATTTGTTTTCTCTGGGATCATTGCATACTGCTATTTGATTTCATTCAGCCATTACCAATAGTCTCAGCCTGGCTTTCCTAAAATTCACCTTACACATGCACTTGTTCTCATGATAACCTATGACAGCGTTTCTCAACCTTTAAGTATTTGCAACCCGAGTTTTCATAACAGTTTTAATCGCGCCCCCCTAACGTTTTTTTGAAAGGAGCCCACTAATACTAATTTGTTCTTTTTTAATTAATGATACATCATAGATGCATATTTTATTATACCTACTTAACTTTTATCGACATATATCTAACTCTATATTTATTTTTCTATTATCAAAATGTAGTTTAAGTTAATTTGTTTTGCTTTCAATAGATGTATTTTTCATATTTTCGATTCTTGTTTTCTTTTTTTCACATCTTCACGCCCCACTTTTTGTTACTTCATGCCCCCCTAGGGGGGCCCGCCCCACAGACTGAGAACCACTGACCTATGAGATGTATTAATAAAGACAAAAATGTACATTCTTGCTGTAAATATATTTATGATGAACAAAGTGTTCAAAAGGCTTTTGTTATGTTGCAGCCAAGGTTTATTGTCTGGCTTATGTCTATGTTTTGTTGTTCTTTTTGTTATTTTGGAACTATTTTTCATGTTTTTTGTTTTAATGTATTTTTGTTAATATCAGTATACTTATTCATTATTTTTAGGTATTGTGTATTTAAGTTGTTTAAATATGTTCCTTGTGGTCTGTTGGCGCAACCCAAGGAGGCGGGGCCACCAAGACATCACTGCTGAGGGGCCGACTCAGAATTTGACTCAGCCTTGAGTTGGCTCAGTATTGGAATTTCTGGTTATTCGTTTTTCCTTCTGTTCCTATTGTATTTGGATTTGTTTTTCTTGGGTTGCATTTTTAAGCATACGCCTCTTTTTTTTTCTTTTTTTCTGCTTTTCTTGTTTATTCATCATTGCTTTTGATTAACTAATAAATTCTTTAAATCATAGGAACATTTTTTTGTCTATTAAAGACAGAAGTTTAGAGATATTCTCTCTCAATTGAATGGTATTTTTGTGAATTAAATGTGTGTTTGAAAACTTTAAACTCAGAAGTTCTTTAAGAGCCTGCGCAGGTCTTGAAGCCTAGGACTCATCTCAGACTTTGGTGTCCTTGAAGAAGCCACATTGAGGTGTACTGACTACAGAGGTGGACCCATCACTCCCTATGGAATTTTTGTAAACCCACTTTGGCATGCAGAACTTATGAATAATTGTTCTTTTACATCTCACCTGTTGGAGCCTATATTATTTCTTGTGACAATTTTAAATATTTTCAGGAATATATATATGTAAAAAGTCAGAAATGCCCCCCACCACCACCACCACAGCTACCAAAACCCACCTTGTAAGAAATTTGGAAAATAAAAAAGTTAATTACAGCATGTCTAGTTGCTAAAGAGAGAATGAGTGAAGAATATGAATGGAAAGAGCAGGAGAAGATTAAAGACCCCAGAAATCGAGTTACCTTCTAGTTTAATATATGAGCTCTACTTCTGAGCATTAGACCTGCTAATCCTCTGCACAGAGAGATCCAGGAGCACCAAATTATAAAAAAGGAATCAAAGAGAGTCAGGAACTTCCATGGAGCGATGGTGACTATCCTCTACACCACCTACACTATCATGGTGACATCTAGACAACACCCTTGTACACAGACTCCTTATGTATTTATATTGTAGCTTTAAATTGGTGCTGATACCATTTGCATTTAACAAAATTGTTGTGAAAATATTTTTATGAAATATATATAAATAAAAAACAGTCAAAGTCCAAGTCTGAATAACTGTAAAATCCTGACTCTTAAAGCCTACGACAGGATTTCTTCAATGAAATCTGCAGTTTTTTGTCCAACTGTTTATTATAAGTTTGCGCACTGCACACTGATTGTCTACTATACATCAGATTAAGAAAATACTCCTCACTTATTGCTGTGTTACATCCTTGTGCTAAAATCATTCCAATTCGTTTTTCTCCACATCACGCAACACTCAATACCCCAAAATGACAAAGTGAAAACTGGGTTTTAGAAATTTTTGCAAAGTTATTAAAAATGTAAAACTGAAGTATCATATGACACGAGTAATTAGACCCTTTACTAATTACTTTATTGAAGCCCCTTTGGCAGTAACTACAGCCTGGAGTCTTCTTGACTGATGTGACAAATGATGTGACAAGCTTCACACACCAGGATTTGGAGATTTTCTGCCATTCTTGTCTGTTAGATTCCCTCAAGCTCTATCAGCTTGGATTGAAACCGAGGGTGGTCAGCTGCTTTCAGGTCTCTCAAGAGATGTTTGATTGGCTTCAAGTCTAGACTTTGGATATTCCCAGAGTTGCCCCATAGCACCTCCTATGTTGTTTTTCCTTTGTGCTTTGGGTCATTGTGCCATTGGAAGGTGAACCTTTGGCCCAGTCTGAGGTCCAGAGTGCTCTGGAGGAAGGTTTTCATTAAGGAACTCTCTGTTCTTTGCTTTGTTCAGCTTTCCCTCAAACCTATCTAGTCATTCAGTCCCTTGCCTCTGAAAAACAACCCTACAGCTTGATGATGCCACCACCTTTGTTCACTGTTGGAGTGTTATTGCACATGTGCTTTTAGGTACTTTTTTTTCAAACTCCAAGCAGGCTTCCACTGTTCTTTTACTGAGGATAAGCTTCTTTCTGGCCACTTAGTTATAATACCCAGATTGGAGAAGTGTTTCAGCGATGGTTGTACTTCTGGAAGTGTCTCCTAACTCCACATAGGCTCTATCTGCGGCTCAGCATCATCATGTTCTAGTCCATCTCTCTTACAATGACCTTTCTCCCATGATTGGTGTCCAGCATTAGGAAGAGATGTGGTTATTCCAGACTTCTTCCATTTAAGAACTATGAAGACAACTGTGCTCTTGGAAGCCTTCAGTGCTGCAGGAATGATTTTTTTTGTCTTCACCTGATCTGTTCCTTGACACAAACTTGTGTAAGCTCGGCAGGCAATTCCTTCAACCTCATCATTTTGCTCTCATAGACATTGCCAATTATGGGACCTACTATAGACAGGTGTGTGCCTTTCCTAATCGAGGCCCAATCAACTGAAATAAATAACAAGGTGTAGAAACATCTCAACGATGATTAATAGAATAGAATGCACAAATGGTGCATATACTTGTGTAAATTGATACTTCAATTTTTTTATTTTAAATTAATGTGCAAAAAACTCATTCTGGGGTATTGAGTGTTGCTTGATACTCATCTAAAATAAATCTGAATTATTTTAGAACAAGGCTGCAACAGAACAACATGTGAAGAAAGTGAAGGGGTCTGAAAACTTTCTGAATCCACTGTATGCAATTTAATAATTAGTCCATCATGGAATACCTTATCATAGCCTATTTGGTAATGAAGGATCCGGAAAAAAATACTTCCATCACTTCAATTAACTCAAAATAAAAGTCCAATGGTAGGGGCTAAAATATGAGAAGAATATTATTTAACTAAACAACAGAGGAATGAATAGAGGGGTGAAAGCAATCTTTCTGTACAAAGTACTTACATCCTATTTTAGCTCAATTAACAGTGTTTTGTAGTGTGGCTCCCTCACTTACCCACCTCAAAAAGCCCCTAAAACCTTCCTTCCAGGTGACGTATAAAAGGAGCTAACCACCATTACTCGGAGAGCCAGAGTTGGCTCATGACGTTGATGGTATACTCCCAAAAGTCCATATTGATTACATTCCCTAAAAGGCTTATATAATCAGTCAATATTACTCTTATTTGCTTTGTTGTTTGTGCTTGTCAGTTGGGGAAAAATGGTGAGGAAGGCTGTTGACCATCAACTTCTGCTTCATTACATTGCACCAGCTCACATCACATGGTTTGTTAAGGCTGCTCTAGAAAATTAGTTTCAATGAGGTGCCAACCACCCTTATTTTCCTGACCGGTTTCCCAAGGTCCCTGAAGGACCATCTCCATGAGATGTACTAGGCCAATAAAGATGTATGTTGAAAATAAAACGCATTTGGTGTTTCCCTTAATACAGGGGTGTCCAAACTACGGCACGCGGGCCAACTGCAGCCCATGGTCCATCTTTAATTGGCCCGCAGCAACTTCTAAAAATATAATGAAATATGGCCCACACACGAAACTTGTTCTTAACCGTATTGTACTTCTTAGGTTTAACACAAGGCGGAGCTACTGTCTTGATCAAGGCAGCGTCTTCACAAACAAGAACAACTAAAGAACAATTTTGCTATGGGTGACCAAAAATGGCAGAACCAAAGAAACGCACAATAGAAAGTGAGTGCAGAAGATATCAGACATGCTGGGAAAATGAATATTTCTTCCTAGAAGTCAAGGGCTAAGTGTGTCTATTTGGTTTAAAATGAAACTATTGCAGTGATGAAAGAGTATAATGTGTGTCGACACTACAAAACCAAACATCCGACCTACATGTCCTACACTGGTGCCGAGTGAGAACAGAAAGCTAAGCAAATGGCTTAGCTCAACAACAGGATTTTTTCTGTGCTAACAAAACACAAAAAAATGCTACATTAGCCAGTTACGAGGTAGCGCATCTCACTGCCCATCATGGGAAACCTTTCTCAGATGGTGACTTCATAAAACAGTGCCACATTAAAGTCGCAGGAATAATGTGCCCGGAGAAAATGCAGAAATTCAACGACGTTTGCTTGTCCAGAAACGCAGTTGTGCGGCAAATTGAAGATTTGTCAGCTAACTTAAAACATCAAGTGTCAGATAAAGCTTGTGATTTTGATTTTTACTTGATTGCATGTGATGAGAGCATTTTGTAATACAATAAATGAAAACCCACTAATGGAGAGCTGTGGTGCTGTTTTTTCTTTAAGCATATTCAATTATGAAGCATAATTTACCGATATTTGATTGATTTTGCTAGCTTAATACACAGGAGGTAAGGCAATATACTGTAGCTCACCTCTAGTGGGTGGCCAGCCCTTCGTACTGTATATTTCTCTGTATGTGGCCTCCAGTGAAAAAAGTTTGGACACCCCTGCCTTAATAGGTCAGAATTAAAATGTTTTGATCACCCCTATATTTCTTAAGTTCTGTAAAACCTAAATGTCTCATCTATCTATCTAATCCTGCCAACTACGCTAAAATTTTCTATCTATCGAATACACGGTATATAGCTGTGGTATTAAAACTCATGAAAAAAGCCCTTGAGCCAATATCTGAACCAGCCAATTTATCTAGTTTATGAACCACCTTTTTGCATATATAGGCTACAGTCTATCCAAGCCATTGCATGGCATACTCATACACAACCTGTAACATTTTAGAGTAACATATTGGCATAAACATACTTCTTTAGAATGTAGCAAAGGAAAACTCACCTTGACAATGGAAGATCATGTAAATTCCTCACACAGGATTCACATCTGGGAATCAAAAAAAGGTCCCTAGAGTGGTGAGGGAGCATTTATATCTTCTCCAGCACAATAGTGACCACCCTCAGCCTAAAGAACTGCTTTGTTCATAAAACATTGGTAAATACGAAGAGCTCTTTCTTTATTGCTTTGCCACCTTGACATTTTACAAAATTTTAAACAAACAGAAAATTAATTATGATGAATCTGGAAAGTGAGAGTTCAAAAGCCTAAATGAGGGCATGCACCTGCAGTGGGATAATATCTTACTAACAAGAGGCTGGGACTTAAACAACTTTCTATCACTCTTTCACATAACCTCACTGAAGTTATGGTCATAGTAGTGGTGATTTTCTGAAGAGAGTACATTTCTCATCTGGTCCCAGAAAAATGGCTGTGCACGGGGATTTGTTGGCCAGCGAAGTACTGTCTTTCTGCAGAGCATTTTCCTCATCTGTAAATATTTGGATTTATGAATGGCCTCATCCAGAAGGACCAATACAACAATGTCTAGCTTCTCATCCAGGAGTCGCTGCTGTGCCATGAAGAAGGCTTGCCGTGCCACTCCACTCACCGATTGTCCATTGGTCAACACAAAGACAGTTTTCTTACTCTTATAGACAGCATCACACAAGTTCTGTATGTAGGATGAACCCACAAGCCAATCCCGTTCTTCCAGGCACAACTTGAACCTCTTCCTTCCTTTCTCTTCCAAGTTTACCCTCAATTCATTGTAAACCCAGTCAGCAACTGCTTTTTTGTTTGAGTCAAAGGTTACAAATGCATCATACTCACTATCGCATCTTGGGAGTGAGGAGTAGCCCTTCAGCCCTGCCCATAACACATGGAAAACATACCAGAAATCCCAACCAAAAATCTTTTTTATAAGTGGTAGACAAATGAACATAAGGGTCAAAAGAAAGCTAGACATGAATGCACAATTGCCATAGACATCCTGACAAGATCGGGGGTCTATGGACAGAACATCCTGGTCTAGCTTTGACTGAGGAAATCCACATTTCATATCTTTGGTGAGGTGGGGCAGACTGATATGGGTTTTCTTGAGAAAGTCAATAAACCAAGAAGAGTCACAGGTGCAGGTAATTGGGTTGGCATTTATGACTAATTCAATGAGGTTGTCTTGAAGCTTAGAGGGAAAGTTCTGTGAATCAAGGACCTTGAGGAAGTTGTGGCTTAGGTTCAGCCAACGAAGTTGGGGAGTACTATAAAAAAAAGCTCCAGAGAGGTTTTGAATCTTATTGTAACTAAGGTCCAGCACTGAAAGTTGTTCTCCCAGACTTGTGAATAAATCAGGCAGCACTGACAGAAAATTGTAGCTGATATTCAGGTGGTTGAGGTTCACCAGACTACTGAGATTTATCCAGGGAAAATATTCCAGATGGTTACTATTGACTTGTAGAACCTGCAATGTCTTAGGGAGATTAGTCAGAGCTTCTGGAGGAAAGGACCTCATTTGATTGTTGCTGAGGTCCAGGAAGATAAGTTGGGATAACTTGGAAAAAAAATGGAGATAGCGGTTACTACTACCATCCCACATAAGATCTAGACGGTTACCCCCAAAATAAAGATACTTGAGAGAGTTACTATATATCATGGTGGAAATCCGAACACCGATGTTGTTGTCAGCCAAACTTAAACGTTCAAGAGCACCAAGATTGAAGATGAAATTAAAGCGATGACCCATTCCTCGCATTAGAAAGTGATACTCATTGTGAGTAAGGTCAAGTACTTTCAAAGAGTTATTCAGCTCCTGAAATGCATTGTCATAATACAAGTCAATCCGATTGTATGCAAGGTTAAGGTACTGAACTTTCTTTAGCGGAGAAAATTGATTTCCATTTGGAGCCTGGCTGATGTAGTTAGATGACAAGTCCACACAGATGGCTTCCTCCATGCCCTGAAAAAGGCCTGGCTCTAGGGACATGATGTTATTTTGAGACAAGTCAAATGTCAGGTTTTGCTTACAATACTCATACTGATATGGTGATAGGACTGTGAACTGATCATCGTTCCAGTTCAGTTCAGTATCTTGTTTATTTTGATTTGAGAGCAGCTCAACATTAGACAAGCCAACCCTGGCCTTTGGGGACATATGTTCAGGCTGATGAGTTACTGGAGAGCACAATGGTGGGAAAGCTACAGTGTTCTGGGACAGACCCACTTTTTTCATTTTCGGAAACTGGTTGAAGACACTCAGGTTTACCTTATTAATAAAGTTCATCCGCAACTCCATTTTCTCAAGGTTTTTCAGGTTTTCAATGGGTTCCAGACTTTTAGTTTCCAAGGTTTGGAAGAAGTAGCCACTGAGAAGCAGCACTTCCAGAGATCTCATAAACTTGAAAGAAGTAGAAAGATTAAGGGTTGGGAACATTGTGAGGGGCTCATAATTGTAAAGCAAGCTAAGGATCTTAACTGTCTTCAGGGATTCAAAAAATGTTCCATTGCTTATGGCATAGGCTAGAAGGTTGTCAGAGAGTTCTAGACGAGAAAGTCTGACTAGAGGATCAAAAAGGCCATTGGGAACAGTTCGCAAAGAGTTCCCCCGCAGACTGAGGTAATTCAGATTTTCCTGGTTTTGAAATGTATTGGAATCAATCTTCATGGAAGCATTGTTGGGGCAAGGGAAGCAAGGTTGTGCTGCATGGTCACACCTTTGGCAGTTCCATTCAAGGTTCAAGTACCTGAGTTTGGTGAGGTTTGCAAAATCTTCAAAGGTGATTTGATCAATCTTGTTCTCTCGAAGGTCCAGCATCTCCAGACTGTTCGGAAGATTTTGAGGAACTGCAGTAATATTGTTATAGATAAGAGACAGATTATGTAGATTCTTCAGATCCCTCATTGTGTCCTCCTCCATGAAGAAACTTGTTTGACAAGGATTGGCATAGTAGCAGTTCTGTCCTAGATAGAGGAGTTCAAGTCTGCTGAGGCCAGAAAAGTTAGAATATTGAAGATGGAAAATGTGGTTGCGCTCCAAGTATAATGAGACTAGACCTTCTGGGAATTTTGGGAGTGATGTAAGACTGTTACCAGACAGGTTAAGGTTCATCAGACGTTTCAGCTTAACAAAGGCATTCCGCTCAATCACCATTTTGCAGTTTGGAATCTTTAAAGACCTTAGTGCCTGGGGAAGGCAGTTCTCGGCAATGCTAACATCGGAGAGGCTTGGAAGATCCCGGAAGTCATTGTTCTTTACCAGATGGATATCATTACCGTCCAGGTTCAAAGAGATCACATTGTTTGAATTTATCATAGGGACTTTTCTTAAGTGCCTTTCACTGCAGTCAACAATGGTGGAATTTAGACTGTCATCACAGGGGTAGAACTGAGGAACAATGGTGTGGTGAAGAGGCAGAAAAATACTGACAAGAAACCAAGTGGATGAAGGCAGATGCCTCATTTTAGCCTAAAAAGAAGAGTAGAAAAGTTTTAGAGAATGCAACAAAATAAATTTGAATCCATAAAAAACAATATTTGTTAATCAAGGTTAAATTTCATTACAGATTCCAACTTTTATCTTATTTGTATGAAATGTTGTGTCAACATTGATAGAAAGAGGCAGATCAAAGACAAATCTGTTTTGTAAATGCCCAATATAACAGTAGCTGGAACTGTGTGGTGGAGAACATCTTCATTGTTCATTTAAATATAAAAAGCTAAACCATCTGTCTTTCAAGGTGGCCAGGACAGGGCATAAGTTAGCATTTGTGCACAGGGCCCACTTAAATACTTGTTCAGAACGTTCTTTTGCATTTATACACTGTACTTTGAGCATCTTGATAGTGTGATGGGCCTTTTCTATACGAAATATTGCAAAAGTTACGCTAAAATTCATATTAGTTGTGTGAATTGGTTAGGCCAGTAGTGGCAAAATGAAACCTAGCTATTGGGGATGCACAAACCAGTGTGCTTCTTCATGACGGTACCAAGCCTAAATAAATGGGGAGGGTTACGTCAGGAAGGACGTCTGGTGTAAAATTTTGCTAAATCAATATGTGGACAACAATACAGATTTCCATACTGGATCGGTCGAGGTCCAGATTAACAACAGCCACCACAACTACTGTTAGCCAACAGGGTGCTGGGGGAAATTGGGCTACTGTTGGCCAATGAGGGGGCAGACGTGTCCACAGGCAGAAGATGAAGAGGAAGTTTAGGAGAGTAAAAGTGCGGGTAGGAACTTTGAATGTTGACAGTATGACTGGTCAAAGGAGAGAGTTAGCTGATATGATGGAGAGAAGGAAGGTTGATATATTGTGTGTGCAAGAGACTAAATGGAAGGGGAGTAAGGCCAGGTGAGTTGACGATGGATTCAAATTGTTCTGTCATGGTGTGGATTGGTAGAGAAATGGGGTTGGGGTTATTCTGAGGGAACAGTATGTCAATAGTGTTTTGGAGGTGAAAAGAGTGTCAGGCAGAGTGATGATTATGAAGATGGAAATTGAAGGTGTGATGATGAATGTTGTTAGTGCATAAGCCACAAAAGTTGGGTGTGCAATGGATGAGAAAGAATATTTCTGGAGTGAATTGGATGAAGTGGTGGAGTGTGTACCCAAAGGAGAGGGAGTGGTGATTGGAGCATGTTGATGAAGAGAATAGAGGGGATAAGGAGGTGATGGGTAGATATGGTGTCAAGGACAGGAATGCAGGACAGATGGAAGTGGATTTTGCAAAAAGGATCAACATGGCTGTGGTGAATACATATTATAAGAAGAGGGAGGAACACTGGGTGACGTACAAGACAGGAGGAAGATGCTCACGGGTTAATTATATCCTATGTATGACGGTCAGTCTGAAGGAGACTGAAGACTGCAAAGTGGTGGCAGGAGAAAATGTAGTTAGGCAGCAGAGGATAGTGGTCTGTAGGATGACGCTGGAGATCAAGAAAAGGAGGAGAGTGAGGACAGAGCCAAGGGTTAAATGATGGAAGTTCAGGGTGGAGGTAAGACGGGTACTGGGTGGAAGTGAAGGGTTACCAGATAGTTGGCAACTACAGCAGACATGTTAAGGGAAACATCTACAAAAATGCTTGGTGTGACATCAGGACAGAGGAAGGAGGACAAAGAAACCTGGTGGTAGAATGAGGAACTACAAGAGAGTTTACAGAATGGCATCATTCCAAAATCAGAAATTAAATTAAACACCCACTATTTGTTCCTTTGTTTTTTTTATGCGGCAAGTGTTTAATGTGACCATGACCATCACATTTGTGACATAAACAGTGGTTACAATATAGATATGGTAGCAGTTTAATGTTTTGGTACCCATTGGTTTGATAAACTTCTAAAACCTTTAGCGATAGTTTGCAATTCAGGTAGGCCAAGTGTGTTATCGTGATATTTCCCTCTACTTACCCTTTACTTAGGGGTAAGTGTACTTATCAAGTTTGTTACCGGTTTGGTCTTTAAGATTAATGTACACATAGACACAAAAATTCAACAATGACCTATGAATGACACACACACAGCTGGTTAACCTCTAGCACTTTAAACCACACAAGTGCCTTATGAATAACACAACTTGTCACTCTCTTAGTACTTCAAAAGACTTACATACACACAGACCCTAACCACAACAGTGCCCCAAGAATGACACACACACAGCTGGTTAACCTCTAGCACTTTAAAACCCCACAGTGCCTTATGAATAACACAACTTGTCATTCTCTTAGCATTTCAAGAGGCTTACTTATTATCAGCACGAACAAAATACAATATTTAAATATATCTCAGACGTAAATATTAGTCTCTAGGAATATATTTAAACATACAAAGCCTCAACATCCTTGGCTATGGGCCATTTATCAACCAAGAATGCCTTACATTTTACGTACTGTTCCCTACTATTGGTTGGAGCTTATACCCTCAGACCTTAATAAACCTCGCAGCATGGAGCGTATGGTAAACCTCCTGCTGATCCAGGTGCTCTTAAAAATATCTACTTTATTACTTCAATTACTCTAGACATGAAGACAAAGCATAGAAAGTTAAAAACAGCGTGGTATTTATTACATGAATAATACCAAATAGAACAAAGAATAATAGAAAATAAGATTGATAGTAAGGTTTGGATATATAGTTTTTAGAAAAATCTTATGAAAAAGTAAAGATGTCAAGGATGAATATCCCAGGGTGGCATTGATCTAGCACTCGAAGTTGTTAATGAGATGTTTTGCCAACGATCAAATGGAAACGAGCATAAGTTGCCGGTGCCTCCTTCTGACGTCGCTCTCACCCTCTTCTGACGTTTCTTTGTTCTCTTCTTCTGTCACTCTGTTCTCTTCATTTAGCCCGTCATATTTATTTTAAAATGCTACAGGAGTTTAGCAAGATTTTATTGCTACATGCAACTGATTGGCTGGCTGTCAATATGATGAATGAATTCACTCAAACTCTTTCATCAGTTTGAGTGCGTCTGTTTTCCCAAGCCATACAGTTTTTGATGTTTTACCAGTTTCCTGTCTCAAGCTGTAAACTGGTTTGACAATTTCTAGTCCCACGTCATCTCTTTCTGTTAGCAGGCTATAAAGTGATCAGATACTGCTTCATGGAATGTCTTCCTTTACCAAGCTGTAAACCAATTTAGTCCTGGCACAACAGATGTCAATGTACTTTGATTACTAGTACAATTCAGGAAAACAGATTAACTTTAATGTTAACTGTCCGTGCAAGTGACCTGTATGTAAGTTCATCTATTGTTTTATCTTGAGCAAAATGTAATGAAAATATAAACCAAAATTTAAAGATTTTGCACACCACAGCACTAAGGGATAGGTTTTGTTTCATTTTGTTTGTTCTCCTTTCCGACTTTCACTTTGATTCCTTGTTTGCCCCTGTTCTATGTTCGCTCGTGTTTCTTCCTGATTTCTGGTTTTGACCTGGCCTGGCCCTAACTACGATTCTCATTTTGCTTTACTATCTCCTGGTCTATTTTTGTCTCTCATAATTATCCCTGAAGACATTGTCTCAAACCAAAGTAACAGAAAGTGTCAGTCAGGTTGATGTATATATCATATATCTATAGCCATTGATGAATCGATAGACAATGCAGACGGGGTGTAACTGTGCATTTATGTCCACAGTTTTTTAATGGAGCAGAATTTAGAAAGGAACAGTAGGGATGTTAGTGGACATGAGGGTACCTGAGCACTGGCCCCTTTTACTCTAAATGCTACTTTTGGGCCTTTTGTACTTTGTTGATGAAGCTGAATTTCTGCATAGCCTCCTTATAGAAGCTAACTTTATGATCAAAGCAGAAAATACAGACTGATTGTTTTATTTCATGAATTCAGTACCTGCTGCTTTCAAACTCTCTGCACATACCTGACTTTGTACAGTAGATAACAGACATTTATAGACTGACAAAATGTTTTGTAAGACGGCTTGAGGCAGGGCCTGCTGAAGGGAAAAAACCTATTGGGCCCCCCTCAAACTGCCAGCGCCCCCCCCCCCCCGAAATTTCATTTGAAACAGAGCCAGTGCCTCTAAACAAATGTCATGTTACCTTCACTTTCAATCTCAATAAACAGTGCAGTAACCATGAACACTCTGTACTAAAATATAGCATTTTAAACCATTGTGATTCTTAATTTAATTGACCGATATTTCATTATACTATTAATAAAACACAACTTAATACAATTACATCTCATCTTCATTAACAGATTCAATGTATTAGTGCTATGGTTGAAGGACTGACACACCGGCACAAACAACAGTATTGGCCCTTGGAAGAATCATTTAGTGAAATATTTTCTAATGAGGACCAGACTATCTCTCTCTATTGCCCTGAACAGACACGCAGCGAATTACTTCAGGCTCCTCAGAGTTATCACTGTCTTTATGAGCTTTCCTAACAGTGCTGTCCATGTTCTCATTTTTTTGCAATCCCAACCTACCATGTGGCACCTTATACACAAGTCCAGCCCCTGTGGTTTGCTTCCCTGAAGATTTTCAACTGCTTATTTCCACTGTGACAGGTGGCCAGGGCCATTACCTGGCCAGGACACCAATGGAATGAAAGGACCAGGGGAGAGAGGATCGCTGGGTCAATACCACCCCTGAGATGCTCGAGGGCAGTCCACCTAGGCAGCTGTGGCACAACGGATTCCCGCAGGGCATGCTGGGAGTTGGAGTTTGTGCAGCCCTGTTGAACTCCTTGGGGGCCACCAGGGGGAGCTGCAGAGGCCTATCATGGACTTCCACCACACCTGGGAGTAATTCTAGGTAACACCAATGAACCACCTGGGGCACTCCCAGGTGCTGAATAAAAGGAGCCCATCTTTGTGCAGGTTTGGGGAGCTGTACACCCCCGATATTCAACAAGTGGCACAGAGACACAAGTCCAAGGCAACACACATTTATTTCTTGTGGGGCAGCACTTTTCCCCACTCCCCACTCTTTCTCTGGCACCTCAACTCCTCTCCCACTTCACTCTTCCCAACTCTAGCTCCCAGCGTGGAGTGAGGTGGCTCTTTTTACAGCTCAGAGTTACAAAAATATTTATAAATGTTAATTCAACATATCTGCGGTGGGTTGGCACCCTGCCCAGGATTGGTTCCTGCCTTGTGCCCTGTGTTGGCTGGGATTGGCTCCGGCAGACCCCCGTGACCCTGTGTTCGGATTCAGTGGGTTGGATAATGGATGGATGAATTCAACATATAGAAGCAATATTATTTATAATACACAAACAATTTTGACTCGAAACAAAAATAATGTAACCAGTAAACACTGATATGCTGAGAAATAAATGCCAACTACAAAACCTGCTGTGTTTATTCCTTCCTGAAGTGGTGAAATACAAAACTGAGTTAGAATGCATTGGACAAATGAGTGTTTATGTTGTGTTGGATTTACGTGGCACAAATTAAGAAGAGCATCTGCCATGTTATCATACACACACACCCTTAACATGAACTTGTAAAGCAAATGGCACACACTGCCCGTCTAAGCTACTGTATTAAAGAGGTCGATCTAAAAGTCTCACAGCACCAAGCTGACAATGTAACATAAAGAGAAATTACCGGCCATTTAACTCTGTGGGAGTCATGAGATGTATAGTTTTTATTGCCTTTTTCAAGGTAGTAGTGTTACAACATGCGGCAACTTTAATTTGTTAAGGGATGCTTAATGTACGATGCACACAGCTGTCATCTTTTTCTTAAATATTTATTTCCTAAGATTTGAGTCCTTTAGCTCGTGTTCCTCTCATATTTATGTTCTTTTCTGTTTCTTAAGTTTATGTGCTAATGATCATTGTGCTTTTAAAAGAACTATGGCTTGACTTGATCGGGTTGCCTGCTAAATGAGATCTATATAAAACAGCAGTGCAGTAGCTTTTATTTTCTAACTTGTTCACCTAAATTCTATGTGTTACACAATAACTCAGGCTCATCAGTCAATAACTGGCATTTTTTAGATAGAAGCTTGCACCCTTTACCTTAATTTTGGTTTTGCTTTAACATATATTAATGCTTTATAGCTGTAAATACTAGTCTGAAAATCGGGTGGTTGTGGTGACTGCACGGGACAGCGGCAGAATTTAGTTAGGAAACGAATTGGGAAATGAGTCGTAACCAAGGTAACAAGCAGAGAGTCATAACCAGAAAGTCAGGACACAAACAGCCAAGGCTCAATGTGCATAAGAAAAATCACAGTGAAGTGTTATGATTGCAGCAGCGCACACAAATGGTTAAAAGGTGAGGCCTTATTAGAGGTTCACAAAATCCATGAGCACCATTCTTCACCACGTTACCACTGTAGTTCTCCTTCTCTATTATCATGAGAGAGAGATAACTGTTCTTCACCATCACATTATCAACATCATTTCACTCATCAGACATTATCCCAGGGCTACCAGCTAAAAAAAAAAAAACAAAACTATGAGGAACAATTCTTGTCTCATTTAACACCACCTCCTCAAACCACCACCAACAAACTGGACATCCTTGCAGCCCTTCTCCATCACAAACCAATGAACAGCATCCACATAATTGCCAGTCCTTACTAGCATGACATATGCTGTTTGCTTCAGTGGCTTGTGGCAACACCTCGTCTCAAAGAGACTTTCATGGAAACTACTAGCCACTGAGATTGAGGACCAAATACCCATGTGTACCGACAACTTGAATGGCGCATCAAGTCCTACACCTCTTAATCAAATTATTTTGGAGGAATGGAAATTAAGTCTCTTGTTGATATTTGGTCTAGTCTTATATATAAACGCCTACACATGGAAGTGTGTGTGTGCCTGTCTGGCCCAGAAGTGAGAGGTAGACTCGGGGTAAGGGCTCTGCCTCCGAGGATACAGAAGCGAGGCCAGCACATCAGCAAAATAAAACCTTAGAAGAAAGACAAAGTCGATTAGCCGCTAACATCGGCAAAATGGTATCTCTTTTACTTTTATTCCCGCCGCTAATGCACAAGCGTTGCAAGCATGTCGGCAAAATGAATCCTCCTATGAGAAGGATGCCCAGAGTAGTTACCTTCAATTACCTGACATCACCACATTTCGTTTTTTTTTTCTGACAATTTCAGTAGTTTCTATGCCCCCTTTCTTTTTACTGCACGGGGCTTACACAGCTAGTATTTCTATAACTACAGATGAATGGCATAGGTCAGTTTCTTTGTTACAGTCTCACCCTCTTGTTAAATCTTTAACTCTTGCTTCATCTGTGACCTGGCATTTTCTAAACATGTAAGGTGCCATTATGGCTCCTTTACATGTTGTCTCCAATATTCCATGTCACGTGCACAGCATGGCATTCTGCTCTTTTAGGATGGGACGTTCTCACTATACATCATGTGACAATTGATCTAACTGACTGTTGTATGGTGCTTTATGACAATATCTTACCCCTTTTCTCAACATACCAGTAGTGGCCTCAGTTATAATGTTCTCACCAATGTCAAAAATGACAATTGCTGTTGCCCTACCAAGTAATGGACCTGGTATCTAGTATCACAGTCAATATCTTGGTATTCTAGAACCACATCTGGCCTTGTCTGAAGAACTTGTAGTAGCTAAAACCCTCTCTTATAGCTCTAATTGCAGATGTTTGGCACGTGTCAACTCCTCAGAGCAGCCTGTATACTTTGAGGTAGGTTGCCATTTGGGCCTTTTGTTTACTATCATGGGCCACCTTCACGAAGGATATGTGGTGGTGTCAGCTGTCACCTCTCTGTTTACTTCAGATGCAACACTTACTGATGTACAACTGGATGACAGATTATCTGTAACAGAGAAAACTCAACTGGAACATCTATTATGCAACTTTCACAAAATCTTCAGTCCTCACTCACATAACTCTGGCAAACTAAATTAGTCAAACATCACATCAGAGCAGGTAATGATGTGCGTGTTAAACTGTGACTTTATTGTGCATCATGCCTAATACAAGATTTGCCACAGCAGGAGACTACAAAACTCTCTAAAAATAACATTGCTGAAGAGTCCCACAGTCCTTGGTCAGCTCCTGTGGTCTTATTATGTAACAAGGATGGCACACACTGATTTTCTGTAGATACGACATCTCAGTATGGTAACAATTAAAGACTCACTTCTACTTGGATAGAATATCTGGTGTTTGTATCTTTAATACTACTGAACCTGACAGCTGATTACTGGTAAATTCCTCTTGAACCCCACATCAAGCTCTTCAGGTAGCATCTGTTTTTTGAGACAGGGCACAACACCAGAAAAAGCAGTTTCATGACCATCACATGAGGTTTATGCATTACAAACTAGGAGATTAAGTCTTAATTGATGACCCTTTCCACTGCTGGAACAAACTGACTCCTTACTGGGTTGGTCCATATGTGGTAGTTTGCCCTGTGACTCATCCAAAAGCTTTGGTTTTAGTAAACTTTGAAATTTACGAATGTGGAAACACTGTAGACTTCTCTTACCACTTGGTAAAAATAGGGGACCACTGCCACTCACCACATTATTAGGGCACCTTCAAAATCCAGTGGTTCCAGCAGTGCCCACGCTATTAACACTCATAAAAACACCCACACTTGCTGAAGGCTCCCCATCCTCGTCTGAATTTCTACTTTTACCTTCTTCAGGCACTCAGAGGCCATAGCCAGCAGCCTTAAGTTCAGGTCGGTCCCAGTAGCTCCATCAGCTACCATGCATGCAGGGGCATCAGATAATGCTGACAGCCCTAGAATTAGGACAAACTCTAGAGACAGACAAAGACAGCTTCCTCTTACGTTCTCATCACTTTTACTAATGATTTTGTTGTATTGATTAACTTTTTTCGCATGATTTCCTTAATGGGAATGTTATTTTCTGTTCTCCACAAAAACACAAAAAAATGTCACTTTCCTGTATTTTCTAGTTAATCTTTGCTGGTTCAATTTGTTGTTACTCTACAATGTACCATACTGGGCCAATGCTGCGTATTTGCACTGTATAACGTTTTTTGGTTTTTCCTTCAGTTTATATCGGCTACCTTTTGTCACTTCTCAGGGAACTGGCTGACAGGAAATATCACAGTCAAGCTTTGCTCCACCATGCCCACTATGCTGAAACCCACTAACGGACTGGCGAGGCACTACATCCAGTTTTTGCATTGTGTGGGTGCACATACATAAAACATAACATGCTCCTGACAAGGGTAAATTGTGTATAAATGTGCGCACATCAGGTTTTATAATTTTTTGGTGTGTGCATTTTCCTGTTTTTTTTGGCATAAGCATATTTTCATGCTCAAATCCATGGAAAGATTTATAAATGAGGCCCCTGGTGAGAGGCTCTGACATAAGAAACACATATTCTGCAACTATCTTGAGTACGATAGAAATATCAGCTTAACCGATTTCACATTACCGAACTTCTAGTTGTGGAGTATGTCAGATTTACTGGTCACAGTGGCTGATCTTGTCGCTGGACAATATCCATAAAACGAGAGTTATTTGCTGGCCATGTCACATTTAGCGATCACATGATGACTTTCCAGCACATTCATGCTCACTCCTTTACCTTATAGCCAATAACACACTGCCTGGTGGCACTGTATGAACGGTTAACAAGTACAGGAACGTCAACCACAATCTCAGCCCTTTCTTTTTTTTCTTTTCCATTTTGTCATGGTGCATAAAACATGAGACATCAGACAGACAAGCTTCTCTTCTGTTTTGTGAGGTCCAAAACCCACGTATTCCATTTTTCTTGTTGTTGTATAATATGCAACATTATAAATTAGAATTAGAATTCTAGAGGAACATTTTCAGGTCATGCACACAAGCCCACCCGTATGACTAAAGACAGAATCAAACAGGATTAGTTGGACGGACTTGCGGGGTATGTCAAATTATGCGACTGTCTACACTAGAGTCTGCCACCAACTGCCTCTAGCTCACTAAGATTAGGTAAATAAAGGTTATGACTGAAAATTGCAGTAAAAGTCATGTCATGTGACATGGCCTTTACACCCTCATACAGAGTACAGTGAAATTTTTTTGGCAATTTTTAAGGGGTATTGAGAGATTGGAAAGGGTGTTCAAAACTGACCGGTTTTACGCAGTACAAAAGAAAAGGAAGTCAGACATTTGGAGTGGGCATTTACTGGTTTGAAATTCAGAAAGAAAGCAGCTGAGCTATTTGGATTAGGGGTGCCGTAGTAGATGTCAGGGCTCAAAAAAGAACTGTAGTAATGGGCCTCACCTAAGCCTCACAACATAATAGCCTTTTTACAACACTGTAACTAACAACATTATCAGTGTGTATTTTATAACACTGAATCCAAATGCAAAACATTACACTTTTGCTCTCCGGCACCCCTTCATTTCCTGGACTTTGTATGTCAGCTGATCAAGTAAGGAGAGAGCTGTAAATAAATCTATATAAGCAAGACTTCAGGGCTGGATGGAATCAGCCCCAGGCTGCTGAAATCATGGGCCAGCCAGCTCTGTGGAGACATTCAACACCTGTTCTCCCTTTCCCTGGGCTTGCTGAAGATTCCCCAGCTGTGGAAAACATCCTGGGTGATTCCAGTGCCAAAGAAAGGGCATTTCAGTGATGCTAATGACTTCAGACCAGTTACTTTTACTTCATACATCATGAAGCCCTTTGAGAGGCTGGTCCTAAAACAGCTACAATCCCTGATTTTAGAAGATCTGCATCAGGGGGATGAGGTGGGAGTGGTGCAGAGCTCCAAGTACCTGTGGGTCCACACAAACAACAAACTGTACTGATAATACAGTGGCGCTGTACAAGAAGGGCCATAGCAAACTGTACTTGCTAAGGAGAGTCAAGTCTTTTGATGTTTGCAGCAAGCTGCTACAGTCAGTAGTAGCTAGTGTGCTGTTCTATGCTGTGGTTTATTGGGAAAGCAACTTGAGCTTAAAAGATGGATGAAGTCTGTATAAAATTATCAGGATAGTCTGCCTCATCACAGTACAATTCCTGGACACATTTGAAACTGTTATGGAAAAGAAGATGGTGGTAAAATTGAATGCCATCATGAAAAATCCCCTCTTTCCTCTCCAGGTGTATTATTTTTCCAGTGATTCTGTATCCTTGTTTTAAAGTTTATACTCCTTTATGTATCTAAATTTCTCCTTGGATTAATAAAATTTATCTAATCCAATCCCCGGCATAGTTTAAACCTCACAGCTGGTGTATCAGAGTGTGATTTTATTAATGTGTTAGCCACTGAAAAAGTGACAGATGTCAAGCTGTTGATGTCATTCTGCTGATTAAAGAATGTGATTCTCAAGTGCTGGAGTTGGAGAGCAGCGGATGCAAGTTTTCTCTCCAACTAATTTCTTAACTTAATGCCAATCTTGTAAATTGATCTCCGCATTTACTCAAATGGCTGCAATTTCAGAAATTAGTAGTAATGTGACTTATGCTTCTTTTGATAATTTAGAAAGGGACTTTCTGCTTACATGATTTTTTGTATATATATATATAAGTCAGTGTGATTAAGAGGGGGGTATTGGTTGTAAAGTTTTATTTATTATGAACATGTTCTTCTTAAGTTTGCATATGCTGAGTTTATGTCCAAATGTCTGTTGATGGCGTTCTCGCTTGATAGCCAAGATTCGGCCAGCTCTCTGGCACTTTTAGTACTGGCCTTAAACCTTACTTGTATATTGTCCCAGTGAAATGTATGTCCTGTTAATTTAGCATGCGTATAGGTCAGTGATCGTGATTTGCTATATATTGCCTTTGATTCTTGTAAGTCTAAGCATTATACTATGATGAAGGCCCTTGACAGGGGCTGAAAGCTCAGGGATGAAAACTATTTTATGATACGTGATTCATTTTCTTCCTTTGTGGATCTC